>VZSG01000522.1:557946-575955 GCA_013398315.1 Nothoprocta pentlandii | reverse complement strand
GTGGGCCGTGTGTGGAGGGAACCACAGCGTGGAGGGAACCACAGCGCCAGCGGGGCAGCTCAGTCCCACAGTTTATATTAATCAGACTTTATTGACTTTCCTCAGCATTCTGCTTTTCAAGAAAATAGGAAAAAATCACTATAACGTGCAAGCTGCTCCAGCAGGTCGTGCTCCCGGCCGGGGCTTGGGGTGAGCGCGGGAGCCATTTCCACTGCCTGACTCCTGCAGAGCTGCAGCCTTGGCGGCTCAGAAGCAACCTGGGAGGATGCGATGGGTTTGGGGCTGCTCCCACATGAGCCCCTGGGCACTGGGATGGCCTCAGCTGCCACACGGCTGCTGGGAGCGGGATGAGGAGGGGGAAGCAGGGGCTCTTTGGCCAGGGCGGTCGCTTCAGCTACATGGCGAGGTGGGGGCGGCCTCGCCGCGCCACCAAGGGGCGTCTTGGTGGGCCCGTGTCCCCAGGAATGTCCCCGTGTCCCTGTGCGTGTCCCCACGAGTGTCCCCGTGTCCCCACGAGTGTCCCCGTGGGTAAACACGCGCGCCCCCCGCGTCTCCCTGGCAACGGCCGGCAGGCGGGAGCGGCCGCCCCGCGCGGGGCACGCTGGGTAGCGTAGTCCCGCCGCGCGCCCCCCGCCGCGGGGCGCGCTCCTCCCGCCGCGGCCGCCGAACTACCGCTCCCAGCGTGCACCGCGCCGCAAAGGCGGCGGCCCCGCGCGGCCGCCATTTTGTAGCTCGCTCCAGGCGGCGTTTCGGGCGCGTTGTGTCGTCGCCGCGTTATCGCAAATCGCGATCAAACCAAACGCCGCAGCGCGCCCGGCCCACGCAGCCCGGGGGGTGGCCATAAAGCGGAGAGGGAGGCGTTTTCCTTGTGCAAGCCCGGCTGCACGGGCGTGTGGTTTATTTGCAGTTTCTCCCTTTGCAGTTGGGCCAGCCGCAGGCGCCCCAGCGCTCGAGACGCTCCCGCTGATGGTTGGGTTTCGCGGTGGGTTGGGGGTGCTCCCGTGGTGGTCGTGGCTGGTGTTGGCAGCGGGGACAGAGGGAGGACTGAGGCCGCAGTGGTGATGGAGCAGCGAAGCCGCCGAAGGCAGAGGACGAGGGGCCCGAGTAGTGCAAATAAATAAATAATAATTGGGAGGTGAAGCTGGAACGAGGTCGCTGGCGGTTCCTCGCGCGCGCGGCGAGCTGACGGATGGGCCGGAGGGGGCTGCTGCGTGGGCCCGGCGGCTGCGGGTGCTGCCGGACACGCTCGGTGCCCGGCGCGGGGACGGTGGCCAAGGGCGGCTCCGCCACGGGCACATTTGAGAAGCACCCGGCTCCAATCGCTGCTGTGGAGGCCCCCAAAGGCTGCGCCAGGCGCATCCCTCCTCCCAGGGCCGCGCGTAGATCCTCATCCCCGCAGCGGGGTCTGCTCGTGGCACCAAGGCCTTTCCCTGGCGTGCCGGAAAGGCAGCGTCCCTGCCGCGTCTCCTCCTCGGTGCTCCCGCCGCGGCGGCGCCGCCCGCAGCGCCGTCTCCTCCGCCGGTGGCACGGCCGGCGTGGCACGCGCCGCTCAGGCGTGTGCTGCTCGGTGAGCCCCGCTACACGTCCGTGGAGTACTCCATCGTGCTGGGGGAGAGCAGAGAGGGTCAGCGTGGAGGAAACTGCCCACGTGGGACCGTGGTGGGGAGCTGGAAAATACTGAGTGGGAGCAGGGCCGTTTGCCACTGGTAAGTGATCACGATGAGCTCTTTGTGGGAAACGGGCAGCGAGAAGCAGGAGGGAACTTCGGCAGCACGGTGCTGTGTGAGCCCGGCAGAGCCCTGCTCGCTGCCCTGGAAGCGAGCCCGAGAAGCAGGGTGCAGGGTGAGACGCTGCGGAGTGATGCGGAAGGACGGCAGTGCTAGGAAGGCCTGGCCTCCAGTTCTGCTAATACTTCTATTTCTTCCTTTCCTTTCCTTTCCTTTCCTTTCCTTTCCTTTCCTTTCCTTTCCTTTCCTTTCCTTTCCTTTCCTTTCCTTTCCTTTCCTTTCCTCAAATGGAAAATTTGAACCAAATTGTTCCCTTTTTTTTTGTTTGTTTGCTTTTTGATTTTTCCCCTGTGAGGACAGTGGCCCCTGGGACCCTCTCGGGTATCACCCACCTCAGTCCTTTTTGAAGCTTGCTGTGTTTCTCATCCAGAATGATGTTCTTAACGGACTGGGGCACGTCGGGGACATACCAGGCTGCGATGAACTTGATGCACAGAGCCACATGCTGGGGAGAGGAAACAGAGCCCCCGCAGGCAGTGAGAGCTGCTGCCAGGAGCTGGGAGCAGGGGCTGCATGTCCAGTGGCTCTCAGCCAAAGGCAGCAGCTCCCCAGACCTGCTGAGATGGCCAAGGGACCCAGTGCTGCTCCCTCCCTGTTTGCCCCAGCATCCTCTTCCTCCTCCCTGCCTTCCTCCCGCTGCTCGCTCCCGTAGCGCTCACCTCGAAGAGGATGAGGAAGGCGAGCCGGGCTGCAAACACGTGCCAGAACTGGACCGTGTAGCTGTAGTCGTCGGTGTTCCTGTAGTCTCGGTACCTGTCGCAGAGCCCCATAGGCACCAGCCCCGATGCCACGGTGAGGGGCTGGGGGGGCAGTGGCTCCGGGCTGCCCTTACCTGCACTCCGTGATGCCCTGCCTGGCAAAGTCTGGCAGCTGCTCGGGCAGTCTCATGTGCGGCTCGAAGTCCCGGATGCGGAAGGTGGAGAGGCTGTGGTTGATGTAGCCGGCTGAGCAGCTGCGGAGGGAGAAGGAGCATTTCCAGCCCACCCGCCTGCTGGTGGGATGGGGGCTTCTGGGCCAGGGCCACGCTAGGAGCGCGTGGGCTGCCCCAGCTCAAAGCTGTCCCTGTTGGAAATCTCTTGGGGATGGAGAGGAAGGCGTCCAGCTCCCAAGCTCATTTTCCCACAGCTGCTGTTTGGACACTTCCCTCGTGTGTGTGTCCTGACTAGTAGGATGCGTGAGCACAGGCTGTGGCCTCCCTTGCGGGGAGGGCAGCCCTAGCTGGGGCTCTCCCTGCCCTGCCTCGTCTCCCATTTCCACACAGCCTGGATGGACCCTCCCCACCCCCCCACCAGAGGCTTTTATCCGGTTTGGTTGAAAGGGACGAGTCAAAAGCCCCTGGGGAGGAGGGTGAGGGCAGGAGGGTGCCCCACGTCACGCAGTGAGTACCAGGTTACCCCCTCAGCCCCTCTCCTGTAACCCCACACCAGCCTCCGACTGCCATCGTGTTGAGGTGCACAGGAGCTTGGCTGGGATCCTGAGGGTGCTCCCATTTGGAAAACTGCTTTTCCCTCCTTTTCCAGCACGCTGGCATAGGAGGCTGCTTAGAGCCTGGGCAGGGAGGCAGGCCAGGGCGCTGGGGAAGGGCTCCGCGTGCGAGAGAGCAGCTGGCTGGTGGCACTCACTCCAGGGCACTGCTGTTCCCTGCCACGCAGGGGCTGTATGTGTACTTGTAGACCTGTATGGGAATGAAGTCGGATGTGATGGCGATCACCAGTCCGTTGCCGATGACGGCCAGGATGCCGATGGCTTCCAGGACCTGCAGCCAGATTCCTGCGGGAGAAGAGCCGTCAGGGAGGGGACGCTCCCTCCCGCCGGCCCCGTGCCCCTGCCCCAAGGCCGCAGAGCGCTCCCAGGGCCCTGTCTCACCGATATCGTTGGCCTTCCTGGGCACCATGCGCCGCCGTAAATGCACCATCTTGATGGCGTCCAGACGGATCTCGACGAGGTTGTTGATGAAGGCCAGCACTGGGGCGAGCGGAAAGGCAGCCACGAAGATGGTGGTGAAGCTGTACTGGATCACTGTGCAAGGGGAGAACGACCCTCGTGGGAGCAGAGCAGAGGGGCAGCCCGCGCTGCCGCCGGGATGTGCTCGTGGAGCAGGGCTGGGCAGGGATCGCATCCCAAAGCTCGCTCCTCCCTCTCCCAGGGCAGGTAGGGCTGGTGAGTAGGGACTGATATCTGCACCGCTGCTGGTCCCCTGCACCCCCAGGGCTCCTGTGGAGCTGTGAGCCTTGCTGTCCCTCTTCCCTTGCCCCACGTACCCATCTCCAGGAACTCATCAAACAAGCTGAAGGTGTGGACTTGGTTGAGTTGGTAGTTGCTGAGCCACCACTGTTTGCAGGGGTCCTCGGCCTCCTCTTCCTCCCCCAAGATCAGGTTTTTCTTCTTGGGGAGCTTCTGCTGCTTGTGTATGTAGGTTACCCAGCTGGAAAGGGAGGGAGGGCATGGGTGGAGGCTCAGAGCTGAACCGCTGGCCGTGAGAGCCCTTGAGACCGCAGATGGGTGAATCTGTCGCCCCGGGGCTGCAGGAAGGCTTACGGGACCAGGTACTCCACGAAGTTGCTGAGGGTCTGCTTGAGGATCGTGATGGTGGCCATCTGGATGAAGAGGTCGGTGATGCAGCCGCTGGGGTGGCACTGCAGAGGGACGAGGGGAGAGGAGTGACGCTCTGTAAGCCAAGAGCGCATCCCGAGGGGCATGTTGGGGACAAGGACGGAGTGGGGAACGGCAGGGTAGGGATGTGGGGTCCCTGCGGCGCCTCCCTCACCTCCTCCAGCCTCCACTTGCCCGCCACGCGCACGTAGTTTCCTGGGTGGCCGTTGATCCTGAGCAGAGAAGCAACAGCGGTGAGAGGTGCTGAGCCCACCATTCCCCCTCTTCAGGTGAGCACCCATCTGCAGGATGGGGTTGCCACCCGATGACCACCAGCGGAGACAAGGAGCTTCCCCCAGCCCCAGAGAAAAGCCGTGGCCTTGCTGAGTCCCACCAGCTCAGGCTGGCCAGAACGGTGCCAGCCTGGTCAGCCCTCCCCTCGTTTCTGCCCTGGGCACGGGGCCCTGTCCGCGAGGGCAGAGGGGCTGGGCTGGCTGGGCAGGGAGAGCCCCCAAGGCTGCTGTTTCCTTGGAAAACGCCGTTGGGAGGTTCGTGTCCCAGCACGGGTCTCGCTCCGGCCAGATGCCACTCACCGCCCCAGGAAGAAGGCGATGTAGATGAGGGAGGAGAAGTTTGTGAAGAACTGGAAGGTGAAGATCTTCACGGTGAAGTTGTTCTCGCGCTGGGAGAAGGTCCGTGGTTGCTCTGGGGATGGGAGCAGAGCGCGGGGGCTTGTTTCATCAGCCAGCAGCGAGGCTTTGCCCTGCTCACCCTGGAGCCCCCAGACTGGGAAGGCGTCTCTGCCCTCTGAGGAGCCCTCCCTGGCCCTTCACCTGAGCTCATCACATCAGGAGCGCTTGGAGGACAGTGAGGCCACCTCAGAGCAAAGAGCACGGATGGGAGGCCACCCACCCTCTCGGCAGCTCTCGGCAGCTGCCTCAGCTTTGTGCTTGCCCTAGGGCTTGGCCCTGCAGGGTGGCTGCCCCTCTGAAGTGCAAAGACGCCGCGGAGGCCTGACTGCATTTGGGGACCAGGGGGGTGCTCTGCTGTGGCCCCTAGGTACGGGGTACCCCCAGTGCGGGTGCAGGCAGCAGCTTTCCCTTACCCAGGTCGCAGAGGTAGAGGGCCACGTGCCTGTTAACCTGCAGGAGAGAGGTATAAGATGCAAGAGCGGAGCTGCTGGGAAGAGAGCAAGGAGAAGGCCGCCTGTTCCCCGCCGGAGCACAGCGTGCCCCGCACCTTACCTTGGTCATGATGACGATGGTGAGGTAGTGTAGAACGGCCCCCGTGACCACCGCGACCGTGTTGGCGTGCTCCCGGATGAACTCGAGGCTGCTCTGGGTGAAGAGAGCCATTGCCACCACCCGGTAGATGACGAGCGCGTGGGCGATCCCGATGAGCACGGCGATCTGCGGAGAGCGAGGGCAGGAGGGAGGCCGAAGGCTCTGCACAGCGGGCACGCGCCATGGCCAGGCCCTGGGAACCGAGGCGACCGGCTCGGCGGGGTGCTCTCCACCAGCCTTGCTCGCGGCCTCCTGTGCAAGCCAGTGCTCTTCGGAGAGCATCATCCCCCTTGGGGGCTTGTAGCATGGACAGTTCCAACTGAAGCACATGGCTGGACTCCCTCCACCATCCAAGGAGGAGATACAAGTGTCTAGGGGACATTTTGTCTCTTTCTTCTCTCTATGTATCATGGTGCATGCCCTGGCATGCTGATCCTCACTGCCCTCCGCTGCAAGAGCAGAGCCTTTGGTGCAGATCTGTGAAGGGACAGCCCTAAATGGCTTCTTCCATCAGCCTGGCAGTGCACGAGGCCCCAGACCCTTGCGATGAGCACGGACCTGCCATAACTACCTGTCTTCTGCCTTTGCTGCAGTGACAGGGCACCCTGCTCCAAGGCCCTTTTCCCACAGCAAAGCAAGCGGGAAGGCAGGAGGCGCAGGGTGCCCTTCAGCACAACCTCCCATGGTCACCACATGGACTCAGCTGCACAAACCTGCGCGTGGGGCCGCTCTGGGGCACGCACCCGGGCAGGGCGCCCGAGGAACCCACTTACCATGACCAGAACCAAGAGGATTACGATGGTGCTGCGGAAGTAGGAGTGCTGGTACCGCTGAGGCTCGTGCAGGGGGTTGTTGATGAGCTCCATAGCCAGTTCCTCCTAGAAAAATGAGGAAGAGATAGTCTATCAAAGCCATGCCTGCATGCTGGCAAGGCCAGAGGTGGTTGTGCCAATGGAGATAGAGCATGAGCACCATGCCCTGCTCTCCTGGAAAGTCAAGGAAGTTTGGGGGACTACCTGGGAAGTGATACCCATCTCCCTATGGGCTGATTGCTGCCACTGTCCTCTGCAGAAAAACGTTCACCCCTCAGTGCCTGCTGGCCATGCAGCAAATACCTCTCAGGTTTGACTTGGTGGAAACTATAGGTGACATTTTTCTATGCAGGAGTTGCTGCCCCCTTTGGGAAGCAGCTTGCAGGGCTGAGCTGCGGAGGCCAGGCAAGCCGAGCTGACCCACAGCGGGCCATGGCTGGTCCTGGTGAAGTGCAAGCCCCTGTGCAGGTGGGAAGGTGAGTGGCATTTGCTGTGCTCTCTGGAGGGGGCTGCTCTGTCCCTGCAGGACTGGAGGGTGGGGGGTGCCTGTGCTGTGTCCCTTCTGAGGTCCTGCCCGGAAAGAGAAAAGCACTAAGCAGGAAAGATGACATCCTCACCTCATCGTCATCCCACTCGTACAGGTCCCACTTGGTGACCACGGTGGCCCTCTGTCTCTTCCACAGCTCCAGGAACACGGTGGCTGCAGGTGAAGAAGGGAGCGCTCAGAGAAGGATGCTCAGAGTTGGCTCCAGAGAAGAAGCTGCCTCTGCCATCTCACAAAGTGGACCAGAGAGTCACTTCACCATCCAGCCTGAGGAACACCTGAGGCCCTTCCCGTGACTTGCTTGGCCACAAGCGCCCGCAGCGTCGCCAGTGAAACCCCCAGCCCAAAGGCTTGTTAGTTACAGTCACAATGGTGTTTGCAGCTGTGCTAAAGGCAAGTGAGATGTGTCGCTGACGTGGCATGGGGGCCTATCAGAGAGGCTGCAGTCTGCTAGAAGGTGAAGAGTCTGTCACCCTGCTTGAAGGTACCGGGGTGAAGGAGGCCTCGTGAGGGTGAAGGGCTGGGACTGAGCACTGGAGGGGAATACTCAGGGCTCTCTTTGCTCAGAGGTACCTGAGGACACCCCCCCTTTCCTCCTCCTGCTGCTTCTTGTCTGTGCCCCACATGCAGTGAGTGGAAAGCTCTGCTGGGCTGTGAGAAGAGGCCAGGCCCAGGTTGGCATGTTGAGGTCCCAGCACCCATGCTGGTACCCTGCTCTTGTCCACGGGTTCTTCCCCTGTGCCATGTTGGGCTGTGCCCTTTCCCAAGCTCTGGTTATTTGCTACTGAGACATTGACACCTACCCCAGATGGCCATGAACATGGCGAACAAAACTGTCCCCTCGTTGTCAATCATGTGAGTGATCTGGAGAGGAGGAGATCAAGGAAGAATGTGATTTGGGGGCAGCTGGGTGTCAGGGCTTTGGCATCCTGTGGTCTGGGGAGAAGACTGTGCTCACACAGTCCAGGGGCAAGCAGGTCTTCTTGCCAACTCAGTCCCCTAGAGACAACAGATTTGGTAGGAGGGCCAAATGCAGGAAGGTGGCGGGCACTGGAGACTGCTGTAAACCTCCCTTTACCTCGGTGGTGACAGAGACCTGATACGGTAATAAACCTCCCTGTCATCGCAGGGGTTGGTGTAGCCAGATTTCACAGGTGCCTTTTGTCTCCAGTGCTATGGGCACGGCACAAGCTGGAGACGTTTCCACGTCCTTTGCCCTGTGCCTCTCAAGAAGGGAGCTACCTACCTTGGCATAGGTGCAGGTGTCGGAGAGCAGCCAGAAGGGGCACTTCTGGTCGCAGAGCGGGCACATGATGGTTGTGTTGGCTTTGCAGATCTCCTTGCTAGGAAGGAAAGCAGAGGGGAACGACAGTGGCTTGGCTTCTGCTTAGGGCTGCACACAGAGAGGGCTCCTGAACGGGGAGTGTGCGCCGCAGCGCCGAGTGCCTTACCTCACCTGGCTGGAGCTGAGCACTGTAATCCCAATCACAAAGATGAGCATTCCGAACACGGAAGCGATTCCCAGCAGGTAGGTGTACCAACCCAGCCAGGCGAAGTACAGGGCCACTTTCTCGCCAAAGTAACCCCTGGGAAGAAAGGCTGGGGTAAGATAAGCTTCCGAGCTCATGGAGGGCACCGTGCAGGGTACGGGCATTGCAGCAGCACACGCGGGCTGACAGCTAAGGGCAAATAGCCAGGTCTCCTTGCACGTGGCTCTGAGTGATTGCGTGAGGATTCAGCAAGGAGCATTGTGGACCCGGTTGCAGCACCACAAAGCTGCTCGGAGCACAGCTTCAACTCAGAGGTGAGTTCGGAGCACAAAATAACATGAGGGGCTGTAGAGCTGGCTTGGTATGTAGTGCCTGCTATGGGACATGCTGGTACGTGGGCGTTTGGAGAGGCCGGCATGTCTCAAAGCTCTCAGCAGACCAATTTCCTTTCTCTTTTCATCTGTCTCCCTGCAATTCTTTCATGCTCCCCACCCCCAGTCTTTCATTTAGAAATAAGAGCTGTGCTACTCTGCGTTTAATATAGCTAGGGCATCCCCTTGCTGCCTTTAATGTCCCAGGTTCAGCCTCAGGCCAAATGTGATGCACTGGTGCTCTCAAGCACGGGAATAGAGGGAGTAGCTGGCTTAAAATGAAAGAGGCCAATTAAGAACAGCGCCGATGTGGGGGTTGTTTTATCCTGCTAAATTAGCAGATGGAGCTTGGTGCCACTGGATACCCCTTAGGCTAAGAATTTAACAGGCTGCAGAAGAAGTCCGATACGTGTGAGAAGAACCAGGCTCGAGTTAGTGATGTGAAAGATGCCTGGGAGCCTTGGAAAGGCTCTAAACCCCTGTGGGTCTGAGGCGGCGGTGCCTCCCTGGGACTGCTTGGCGGGCTGGGTCAGCAATGCCTCGCTGCCTGCCCTACCTGATGTTCTCGATTGGCTGTTCACAACAGATGTCTCTCCATCGAGCCCATTTCTCTTTTACAAATACGTTTTTTTCTTCTCTCTGGAGAGCAGAGGAGTTGGTCAAACAAGGGAACATCAGGGTGATCTTAGTCCCCAGCCTGGCTCCCCAGGTCAGGTTTCACGCACACCCAGGTCCTGTCAGGCCACGTCCTTCACCCACACATCTGCTTACTCAGCCTCAGTGAACCAAGGTCTCCCCGACCCAGCCTTGCTCCTCTGCCTCCCTGGGCTTTTTCTTTGAGGCAGCTGCATGCTTGGCCTCACCTCGTGCAGTGGAAACGCTGTCTCAAAGACCTTCTTCTTCATCAGGTCGCACAGCTTCTCTGTTAGCAGAGCAGAATAGGGAAGGTTTAGAGAGAGGAAGCTTTGGTCTCTCCCCTGCATGCTCCCTGCTGGGCAGAATGGCCCCAAAGCTTTTCTGAAGCCCTTGGTGGGGCAGAAAGGCCAGGGAGAGGCTCAAGAGGGATCAGGGCTGATTCTTCTGGTTGTCACATGCTGCTGAGCTGCTGCAGACTGCACTGGGGCTGGCTCTGCGAGCAAGCCAGGCTGGCAGGCCCTGAGGGACAGCTTGAGAGCCAGCACCCTGCACCTATCCATATCCTGGGTGCCAGGGAGCACAGGCTGTCCTGGGAACACAGGACGGCGGCGTCAGGGATTTGGAGACAGGGAATAATGGGTTCTTCTTGGCTACTAAGTCCAATCTACCAGCCTCTAGATGCAGCAACAGATCCACCTCTTTGGGCTGAACTCCAGTTCAAGCTGTGCATCACGCTGTGCATCCATCTACATTCCCTTACCAAGGTCAGGAGTCACCGTGTTCTGCAGGATGAAGTTCACGATCCGTATCCTGAGGGAGGAGAAACAGGGGTTAAAGGCTGTTCTGGGGATTCGGGCTGCCCTTCTGCCCTTGAAAAGCAGGGCAGCAGGAAAGAAGAGAGACAAGGTGCCCCAAGATCCAGGGGCAGAAGGGGGAAAGAAAAGATGACTTGGCTATGGACAGGGAGGAGCTGGTAACTTAGCACCGTATTGCAGTGGTAGGTGATATTCTGTGGAAGGAGAATTCCAAGGATGCCTGGAAATGGGAAGCCTGTCAAAACCCTGAGCTGAACCGGAAAAATCGCTGCTAGCATGGAGGGACAGGACATTAAGGTGCAGGTAGGCAGTAGCTCAACACAGTACCCACCTGGTGGTCACTGGTACGTCATGCTTGTCACTGGGGCTTTGCATCCTGCTGCCCGGGCTCCTCAGGAGCCATTGGTATTTCCGGAAGATCCATTTTGGGGCACACACCCCGTAAAACAGCTTCTTGTCTTCAATTTTCTAGGAGGTGAGAGAAGACCTGTTAGAGTAACACTGCCCGAGACAAAGCCCTGCTCAGAGGGACATGCACGGGGGTGGCAGCGATCTGGAGGAAAGCAGAGGCAACAGGCTGGGGAGCTCCGCTTTCCCAGGAGAGCAGGCCGCTACAAGATATCCGGGAATCAGCTTTTCCCTCCAGTGGCCCCACACCTTGATGGTGAACCCCTTCTTGCTCAGCTCGTCCAGGAACTTCTTCCTCTTGATCTCCTTCTCGCTGCCCATTTGATGGATGTCACTCACAAGGACAAAATCCCACTCCTGTTCGTCCTGCCCACAGGAAAACGTGAGGAATTAACGGGGTGAATCTCTTGCAGCCTCTCAGGATGGATTTGGGGGAGAAAAAGTGGATTGGTATCTGGCCCCCATGTTAGAAGGTCTCCAGGGACTGGAAGGGAGCAGGACAGTGGGGATGGGGAAACTGAGTCAGCCCGTGGCTGTGATGTCCTCCCTTTTCCCCTGCTTTCCCCTGTTTCAGGTGCACTGAACTCTGTGAGTGCAGAGGGAGCCACACTTACCGGGGCAGGCGGCTCCAAGTCATCTACAAACTCTCTCCAGGGAGTCAACAAAATTTCATCCTGTGGAAGAGAACAGCAGGGGAGGCTTCAGCCCGAGTCCTGGAGTCTCCGTGTGTGGACTTGGAGCATGTGTGTCCCTGCAGACATCTAGGAGGCCCTGTGACCACCCAGATCAGTCTTACCCCGCTGCTGGAGCAACTGGACCAAACTGCTCTGCTCTGGCTGCTAAAAGCGAGTGAGAAACACTCTTTTTTATTTAAACCTTTTTAGTGGTGCACAGAAACCTGCCTCTAATAGTACAAGCCAGCGTTTTGCTCTCTTGGCCCAGCACTGCAGCAGGATGCAGAGGCTCTGTGGGACACTCTGAACTCTGCAGCTCAGGCAATTTGGTAGGAGCTGAAGAAAGCCACCCTGAGAGAGAGCAGGGACAGGAGGGACTGGGGCATTCCCTAGGCTGGCTGTCCTGGAGGCAGATGGAGGTTGTGGCTAGGCGGGATGCACGAGCCAAGAGTGTTTTTGGCCTCTCAGCCAAGCCGTGAGATCGGATAATACTGCTGGGGAAGAGCAGGGAACGTGGCAGTGCCAGCCTGTTTCCTTCTGGTTTGTGTGAAGAAAAGGGTCCAAAATCAAGGCAGGTGGGACTGCAGGCCACCCGCAGGCAGAGGTGACTCACATCCCTTGCACTGCTGTTTGGGAGGAGGCGAATCCCTGGGGATTGCAAAGGGTGTTTGGGAAGCAGGTTTATGGTGTGGCCCATGAACAGTTGTGCTGCCGTTCCCAGGGGCATGGTGACGCAGCACAGAAGCAGGAGGCAGCTGCCAGGGGATGGGGATATCAGCAGTCGATATTGCCATCCAAGTAGGAGTCCTAAAAGAGCAGCCGGACGAGTTGATCCAGTGTCATCTCTGTAGCGGAGCGCGGGTGGTGCAACCCCGCTGTGCGGTGACGTCTGCATCCCGCGTTCTCACCCAAGAACTGGGCCCTGGGACCGGAGCAGAGCAGGGTGAGGAAGGATTGAAATGCTGCTCAAGCCTCTCAAACGTGGAGCCAGAGTCCTGAGTTGACCCGAAGCGAAGGCGCCGTGTGGAGACTGGACAATGGAGGGCCAAATGGAGAAGGCAGCCGAAGGTCAAAGCTGCACCAGGAAGGCATTTAATCCATGGACAAAAGGAGGAGAGTGGGGTGGCTTGCTGCTCGCTGGTGCTCTGCACTTGGCAAGCCTTGCTGAGAGGAGCTGGGAGCTTGATGGACTTCCACTCCAGAGGTGCTGGTATCGGTGCTGTCTGCTGATGCTGGCACAGATCTAGGTTGGCATCACCTCTCTGCTGCTTGTGTTATTTCATTCCTGCCTAGCTGGTTTCTCTCAGCCCCTGTACACACCAGCCTCTTCCTGCAAAGATGCTGCTCTAGAAGCCACTTTTAAGGAGGAAAGCTGCTCCTTTTCCTTTTAATCCTTGGGCGAGAGTGAAGAGACCCCTACCACGAGGGGCACAACCCATTCTCTTATCTCCCTTTGCTCACCAGCTCTGCATGCAGCCCTACAGGGAGGCAGCGGGAACATCCCATCTTCACCAAGGGCTTCCAAGTGCTCCCAAAATGGCAAGAGATGACTTGAACGCCGAGAAGGACTCATTGCTTCGCGCTTTCCTTTAGCAGCTTGGCAGGCTTTTCTCTCTGCTCCCACAGCCACAGAACTTAGTGCATAGGGCCCCTCTGCATTTGAGGGAGCAGGCTGAAAGCTGGGGAAAGTGGACAGGCTTGGAAAAGAGTTGCTGTTGGTTGCAGTTTCCTGAGGAGGGGTCTCTGGATTCATAACAGGTAAAAATGCCTCAAGCTGCAGAAGGGGATCCTCAGACGGAGGCTTCCTGAAGGGTCAGCATGGCAGGTCCAGGGTGTTAGGCTGGGCTGCAATGCCCGTGAGCTGGGCACAGCTCGAGGCAGAGGGGGCTCTAGGCCCTGGGACGGGTGTGCAGCAGACGTGGCTTATGCTACGGTGGGGCTCGTAGCCCTACAGCCGCTCGCAGGCCGGGCTGGCTGGCGGCAACAACCTGCAGCGCGAGGCAGGTGCTCCCCACGGGCAAATCACCTGTTCTCCAAAAGGGCTGTATAAAACATGGACTCTAATCCCTGCTATCAAAGAGGAAAGTGGAAGTTTAGCATTTTCCTAATCGCTCCTGGAGCAGGAGCCATGTGGTGGAAAAGTGGAACAGAGGTAACCTGCATAGTGAGCAGCAGTAAATTTAATGCAGGAAGGCGCCCCAAAGAGCACCTGGCTTCTCTGCAGCTGGGGGTCCTGCCTTCTTGAGAGACCCAAATACCTCCCCTTGGGCTGCTGCCTGTAGGGGAGTTCTTCCTTAGGCTAAGGGCCTGGCCACGAGTCAGAATCCTTGTTTTCCTTTCCAGCCATGGCTCAAGGAGGGTTTTGGGTGGCTCCTCTCACCCACACGAAGATCAAATCACTCTCTTGGGGATGCTTCCTACCAGTGCTTTGTGCCCTTCTCCCTTCCCTTCGAGCCCTTCCATCTGGTGTCATAGCTTCCTGAGAAATGTGATCATCACGGATTGAGAAGACACCTACACAATTACGCTAGGGAGCTTGCGAGGCTTTTTGAATAAAACAAATCAAATGTTCTTCTCTTCTTTCAAGCCGCACAAGCAAAGATTCCTCATCCTCCCTCTTCCCTTGTTGTATTTCCTGGCCTTTGGAAACATTCAAGATGCTACCGAGAATGCTTGCTAAAAGGTGGTGCCTTTTCCTGGGTCTACAGGAGCTGAAGATCTCATGTCTCATGTCTTCACTTTGGAAAGTGTGTTGGGGTGGGGTCCTCTGACATAGGCTCTGGCTTCAACACCTGGGGCCATGAATAGCTCATCTCTCCCTTGTCCCCAGGACACAGGACCTGGGCACGTTCCTTGTGGCACATCCATAGTGAGAATTCCTCGCTGGCAAGAGCAGCTGAATGCTTTTGGGATGCTGGAGTCCCCAGGGAGCCCCAGGCCCACGTGGCAGATCAGATTGTGCCGTGTTTCTAAGCTGCAGGTGGTTCAGGGTGCTGAACAACAACGTCCTGGAAGGTGGTAGATGATTTATTTCCTACCTGCATTGCGAAGTGGCGGGCGTCTCTGTCCCAGGCTCCTTGGGCTCCTCTCGGCAGGTCTCTTTGGGGTTCTGCCACCGAGCGTCGTTTGCTTCCCAACCTCCTCGGGCTGAGGTCTCATGTGAACCGAGCGGCGACCTGGCTTCCGCGAGGGACACTCTCCTGCCTCTGCCTGGCAGGAACAGAAACCCAGGAGGAGGAGGAGGCTGCCCTTCACCCTTGCTCAAGGAGTGGCAAGCCCAGTACCGCCCATCGAGATAGGCAGGCAACCCTTGGCAGGCGGCGTCCGCTGCTCCTGGCAAACCTCCTGCTTGGGGGAAATGCTTTGGCTCCCTTGTTTCCCCCTTCCATGATCTGCTGAGGAAACCTGGCTCCCTGGAGGGGCCCAATGGAGGCAGGGAAACCCTTCCTTCGCCTCCCAGCAGCTAGTGAAAACATCTTTAAAAGCTGTGTGGTTTTGCTGCTGCTGCGTGCGATACACCTTGTGCTGTTGCACATGGGCCTTCACGACCCAGTATCAACAACTTGGGGAGCATCTACTGGTATTTTATAATGCTTAAGAGCAACTATTCCTTCCCTGAGGGCTGAAGAGGGAGGCCTCAAAGCGTGCTCTGAACATCACAAATAGCAGTGGCCTCCTGCCTCCCTGCGCTTAAAAATCTTGTCGCTCTTAAGCCGATAGGATTTACTAGGGCAGAATTACGTCAGTTTTCCTGATGGGCCTCATGACCCTTGTGTCGTGATGCTGAAAATCACACCCAGATCGCTGTGTTGACAAGGCTTGAAGGGCCTCCCTTCAAGGTGGTTTGTGGAGCTGGTCAGAGGGGAAGACCCTCTTTATCCCCTGTAGCTCTTTGTGAGTGTGGGGCTTCTTTCTGTGGGGAGAGACTGAAGTCTCCTAAGATAGCCCTGATGGGGCTTTTGGCATCTCCTGCCAGAGGCCAAAGACCTTTGCAATGTGAGCACTGTTGGGTTAAACGGATACGGGGTAATAAGTAGGTGGGACAACCACGTGGACATCTGTCTTTTCCACCTGCAAACTTTGCTGAGGAGGAACAGGAGGACTTTGCTCTCCAGGAGGGCCAGCAATTGAATGTGGGTGCCAGCTGCTTCCAGCAGAAGTCCCCCAAAGTTGTGGCTTTCCTGGCCAGTGTGGAAGGTGGATCTGTGCCCGCAGGCTGGCCCTTTGCCCAAACTGTTGCTGCTGGGGCAGGGCAGGTGGTTGAATCCTCCTCCACTGCAGGATCACGTCAGGTTGATAAGCTCAAGGCACGTTGGGCAGGGGTTGGGCCTCAGTGAAGCAAGATGGCATTGAAGGTGCCTGGCAGCACTTGCTTGACCCGTTAACCCTGGCCAGATGTGAAAATGGTAATTTCCATGTGTGAAGGGGCAGCAGACTGCTGAAACCTTTGCTGTGATAAACCACCTCAACTAGAAGAGGACCTGGAGGCCTCCGGGTAAGGAGCTTTCAGAGGGTGATAAAACATTTATTTGCTCTTTCCAATCCCCAAGATGCTGTGGGATTTTTGCAGAGGAATTCAGAGGGCATCGCCTTCCTGTCGAGAAGGGCATGAAAGGAGAAGGGTCCCTCAGGAGATGTTTTTCAGTGTGAAAGCACAGCTTTCTGGTCAGCTGTGGTCCCTCGAGTGCCCTTATGTCACTTGTGGACTGATTTTGAGCAGAGCTTCTTCACCCTGCCCGGGTATTTTGTTGTTCCAGCTGACAGTCTACCCAGCCAGCTCCTCATATGTGTTCCCAGAGATACTCTTAGATACTGCAAAGATTTGGAGCTTGTCTGTGTAGTCTGAATGGGACAAAATGGCTAGAAAATAAAGAGGTGGGGGGGAGGACCTTTCTGTGTGCATTTATTTATTTTTGTCCTAATTGTGAAGACATCCATGTCCAGTTTGATGTATTCAGGAAAATCTGCTCGATGAAATGGGCAGAGGAGAATTCATATTCACCTTCTGTCAGCAATGGAGTAAAGACGAGCCTTGTTTGGGAGGTGGTGATGTTCAGCAAGTGCTTGTTGAACCTTTTAAACTTAGAGATGGCTGGTAGGGCATCTGTTTCTCAGCAGCTGGTGAAAATCCTGCTAGAGACACTGTGAGTGAGCAAGATGGCCAAAAACCTGGGCCTGGCAGTAAGCCTGTGTTGGGCCTGAACACATCTCAAGCTGCTTCCAGCTCTTCCAACTCTGCTTTGAGGTTTGCTTTGATATTTTGCACTACGTCATGAGGGCAGGCAGAGAGCACAGCCCTCAGCTGCTGATGCCAAAGGCCGTTTTGCTCTAGACCTGTGTGACATTGCAACTATCTGCATGCCCTCATAAAGCTAGGGCTCTGTTATCTAACTTTGAGGCTGTTTAGCTAGGGGCATGGAGACCTCGGGGTTCCTTTCCAGCATGTGTGATCCTGTCCAGCCATCTGAAGGAATTGCTGCACTTGCCCCAGGTGTCATTCAGAGGGTAACAGTGCATCCCTTCCTTAGAGTTTGACCTTTCCCAAAGGCCTGAAGGCACCGGGATGGATCCAGGCCAACAGGCAGAGGGAGATGAAAGTCCAGGAATGCCCAAGAGGCCTGAGCCTGGTGTGGCGGCTGCCGAAAGCTGCAGCGTCGGCTTCGTCACCATCACGTTTTCCCTTCTCTTTGCACATGTCTGAGCTCTGGGCTGCCTCGTTAAACATTGCCAGGAGAGAGCGGTTCAAGCTGGTGGGGGGAGGCCAGTGCCATCCCTGTACATCTGTACACTTGATTTTTCCCAAGGGACAGCATTGCACCTTCTCGGAGGGGCTCTTTGGCCAACTCCTTTTCACTCAGATGCAGCAACGACACAGGCTTGGGCTGTCTTTACTAATGAAGCAAGCAAGCAAGCAGGCGTGTGGCTTTGCCAGCACAGCAAGGCTCATTTTTCATACAGAAACGCCGGATTTTAGCAGGGCTGGTAGCTGCATGTGGCGTCTACAACGCCCTTGGTGGCTGCCTAGCCGGCTGCTGCCATCATGTGGCCACCTCGGTCATTTACAGCCACATCAATATTTTCTCCCCTGTTTTTTCCCCCCTCATCTTCCTTTTCTTTATTCCTGCAGGTTTCTCTCCCTCAACAGCCTCACCTCAATGCCAAAAGACGGTCTGGAAAGCTGCAGGAAAGAGACGCCGTGATGGGGTGGAGATTAAAATATGGCTTGAGGCCTGAGGATGCCACAGGGAGCACTTGAGGCTTTGTCTCTAGATGTGGGGTATTTCATTTTTTTAAATGTTCCAGAAAACTTTATATATATAATGTATGTGTATAATATATATGTATGTGTATAATATATATATGTATATGTGTGTGTATAATATATATATATGTGTATTATATATGTATATATATACACACTCACATATATATACACTTATATATACACACTTATATGTATATAGGGGGGGTTACATTTTCCTTTGTCCCTGGGTAACGCAGGGAGCCCGGGGCGAGCGCGGCCAATGGCGCAGGCGGCGCCTCACGGAGCAACGGCCCCAACGGCGGCCAGGGCGGGCCCGTTGCCGCGGCAACCGC
>VZSG01000522.1:491994-557689 GCA_013398315.1 Nothoprocta pentlandii | reverse complement strand
GCGTCCTGGGCAAGGCCGCCCTGGAGGAGCAGCAGCCCCCGGCGCTGCCCAACGGCGGGGTCCCCGCTGCGGCCGAGCGGCCACGGCCAGCCGAGTCGCCGCCGCCTCTGCCGCCGGGCCCCGAGAGGGACAGCGCCGGCCTGCGCCGCAGCACCGAGTCCGAGGTGTACGACGATGGCACCAACACCTTCTTCTGGTGAGAGCCGCTGCTCTTGGCGCCCCGCTCCCCCATCGCGCCCAGGCCCCGCTGCGCAGCGTGGGGGGTCTCGTCCCCGCTTCCCTTTGCGTTGTGTAGAGAGCAACGTGCTCCACGTACTGCATCGCCCTCAGTCTTGCGGGAGGTCGCTTCTATCTCTGTGTTTCCTAAAAGCCAGCTGGAAATCCGAATTTGCAATCCTTAAGTTCAGCCAGGGAGGCAAACTGCGTTTCGCTTGGGTTTGTGGCGTGCTGAATCTAGAAAATCAAGGCAAAACCACATTTTCTCTACTTTATTGTTATTATTATTACTGCAGTCTTTTTTTTGCCCCACCATGAGCTGGAGCAGAGAACCTGCTGGGCTGACATTAGAGCCACCTTTTTGGAACCTGAGCTAAGGGGGAGATGATTTTGGCTGCCGTTTGACATTAGTGGGTTGAGAAGGGGAGGATGTTTGGCTCTGACCCCGCCAATCTGGGCCGGAGCGAAGGGGAGGTGGTGTTGATCTTGATGTAGCTACCGATGTTAGGTGATATTCCTGCCAGTTTGACACCTCCCTTGGTAAGAGACGCTCAGATCCCGCTTGGATCTGCACGCGCTCGCTACGGCAGCGGCTGGAGTGTACGCAAGGATAATCCAGGAATAGTGTCGTCCTGAGGACACATGAACTTTCTCGGGGAGGACGCATTAGCATTGCCGCATGTAGGCTGAGCGAGTAACTGGATCTTCCTGAGGCCTGCTGAGTAGTGTCAGCTTATAAATGGAAAATGGGTAAAACTGTCACTTTCTTACAACCTTGTCGGTCGTTTTGTGGGGCTTAGCAACACCTATTTTTTTCTCTGTTTTTATCTTGTAATCTCTCCTTTTACTTTTTTTTTTCTGTTATGGTTGTGTCAGTGTAGAGTGCAGTCTGCTTTCTTTACAGAAAATAGTTTTAAAAATATATTATTTCTTCTGTTAAAAGTACTACTATGCCACTTTTTTTTTTTTTTTTTTTTTTTTTTTTTTTTTTTTTTTTTTTTTTTTTTTTTTTTTTTTTTTTTTTTTTTTTTTTTTTTTTTTTTTTTNTTTTTTTTTTTTTTTTTTTTTTTTTGTGCATTTGTTGCCTAGTGCTTTGTTGCTTGTGCTAATATACAGGAGTTTTAAAAAGCTTCTAAAAGCTTCTGGATTTTTCCTTTTGTTACTTTTGACCTGTGTGTGACACTGTTGCATGTCCTTTTTGCTAGTGTATCTTTTGGTCATGGCTCAACTTTTGCTCTGAATAATCATTATCCCCTGCTCAAAGTTACGCATTTAGTTTCTGTGACCCTCGATTCTGTTCTCGCACTGCCTGTTATGGATGTGGCCTCAGAAAATTGAAATTTAAGAAGTTACCCCCACCTCCATGTGAGTTACTGTGAAAGTACCTTTTCCTCTGGAAGTTAACTGTCTCCTAGCTAAGGTTGCTCTTACGGCCTGCTCTGTTTGGAGAAATCAAGCATTTGGAAATTTTAAGTAAATTAGGAAATCATTCTAGAAGTAAAGTAATATAACTTGCAAAGGTAGTTTGCTGCTATAAATGCAATCCTCTGAGAACATGGTCCTGCTTAGCCATTTGCCTACTCCTTTTAAAACACCTCATATCCAAAAACAGGTTCTAGGTGTTACAGAACTTGTAATTGGTTTTGTTTTGAGAGGACAAAGCAGTTTGTGTGCTTAGTTTTAATAACTTTAGCCTGGAAAATACTGTATTTTGATAAACTATGGGATCGTGCATGATGTGTACTGTGATAACTATCTTTGTCGTGAGGAAAATCAAGCAAAGGAAATGGGAAGGAGCTTTATAAAACATCATCTTTTAACCCCTGAACTAATTTCCTGATGTCTGTTACTACTAGACAAGAGCTGGAAGTAAGCAGCTGTCCTAGGCGAAAGGTGTTCAGTGCCATTCACAGTACACTTATAATGTGTATAGGCAAGAAACATTTAAAGTTAGCTTTCTGAATACAAACCAAGGACTTTTTTGGCTGAGGTTGACCTGATATGTACTGAACTAAGAAGGGAAAGACATCAACTGTTTTGGAATCTGGCTGCAGAAGAATGACTTGATTTATCTTATATGTTCAGTCTGTCTATGCCAACTCACCCTGGTCTTGAATCATCAGTTTTGGATCATCTAGTCCAGTCCAGTATATAGTTTTTGCTATAAAGCTTTTGTGCTGCCACAGATTTCTGTATTACTTCTCAACTTGTATTTAATCAAAGCATTCATCCCCAGAAAAGTATCCAGTCTTGATTTGAAAATGTCAGGAGCCACCAGATGTATCTTTGCCACTGTGTTGCATTGTGACTCTATGGGTTAATTGTTTTTACTAAGCCTTACTTTAATTTGAATTTAACTAGCTTTAATATCCTCTGTTGTTTCTTGATGTGTTTTTCTCTGTCACAATAAATAACTTTTAATCGCCATTGTGTTGATATGATGTTGGCTACTAAAGTCCTGCGGCCTTAGTTCAACAGGAGAGACCTCCAGAGCTCAGGAACTGGAAAGGAAAAAAGGGGGAAATGGTAGGTAGAGCAGCCTGGGGTCTAGTAGAGCTTTCACAGAAATCAGTTTGGGCTGTTTGCTGCAGAAAGGGTAGGAACTGCCTTTGAGGGAAAGCTAACCCTACAGACTGTTTCTCTTGCTGTATCTTGTATTATCTTGTATTACAGGAAATCTTTTCTGGTCATTAGTGAAGTATGATTTTTGGAAATGGAGATTGGTGTGCAAAACACCCATTTTTGGAAATGCAGGATTGATATTCCAAAGTTGTTACTGAGACATTCCTTGCATATACCTCTTATCTTAAAAAAAAAAAAAAAAACACCCAAAAACTGAGCTTACAGTACTAAGAGGTCTTCTCAAAGTCTCCTAGAGGAAGAAATGAATGATTTATTTGAAAGAGAGATACCAAGTGGGAAGATCTGCAGATCAACATGAGCTGCACCCTCATGGGATTACTGCAGCATTGTCAAAGGATCTTTCATTAAATTTGTTGGAAACTCAGTGTTTGCTGTGTTTTGTCAGGCTGTAAAAGCTGGCTGATCAAAAGCAGACCTTGGTGAGGTCCTGTGTGTGCTTGATCTGTTCTGCTTTGCTGCCTTGTCAGAGTTGGCTAAGGGCTGAGTGTTTTTTGCTCGCCTGAACAGTAGAAGGGTGTATTTTGGTTGCTTGCCTTTTGTATTTAGGTATGTCCTGACAGTATCTGGTTGCTTGCAAGAGCCTCCAGGAGATAGTTGTGTGAGGTAGCTAAGTCACTCTAGCCTGCTGGATAACTTAACTGTTCTTGTAAATGCAGTTAACTGTGTCCTGCAAATTGCAGTATTAGAATATCATCGCTCTTTCCTGAAAGAAAAGAAGCACATACTTCTAACAAGGAAGGTGACACCTAAATGCAATACCTTTAAGGATAGGTCTTGTTGGGTGTTTAATGCCTCAAATGGATGTTAGACTAAGTATTATTTCTCTTCATTGGTTTCTCTTTTTTTTTTTTTTTGTAAACAATTTTCAACATTTAAAGGAGGCTGTGGCTGAGGAACGTCGTGCAAGTTGGCACGAGTTGAGGGGTGCTTTTCTGGGGAATGTAAAGTCAGAGCAGTCACCAGCAGCCTAAGGAAAGCAACTGAGTTTTCTGTATTTGGAGAAAGCAAAGGTTCAGCATGTGAGTGCAGGGGGTTACTTTCACCTTGTGAAAATAACACTCTTACAAGGAAAGTATCTCCTAGAACAAATTTCTGGGGTATCTCCTCCATGTGCACTGCAGTGACAAGAGCTTTCCACAGAGAGCTGCTTCAATGCATGAACTCTGATTCATCAAAGCACTGTCATATGACTTAAATTCTACTGCAGTTTGCAAAACAAGCCATCAACCTGAAAAATTATCTCTGTGCTTTTATGCAATTACATTTGGCATAAGGGCACGTTCTTTCTCTTTGCTTCTCTTGAATTTTTTTTTTAAATAAAGATTTGTTCCCTAACGAGATGTGTTGGTCTTTTCCTTGAGTGTCATGCCTTATCCCACAGCCTTGGTGGAATTGTTTTAAACTCAACCTCAAAATAGAATGATGGTAACAGTTTTGAAGTTTTACTTGGAGCATATTATTAAAGACAGATCTTTCTGAAGCTTGGGTTAACTTGCCAACAGTATAAAAGCTGAATGGAGCTGCTGCTTTTCCACACCTTCTTTCCAAGGAAAATGACTAACTGCTGTAGCTGGGTTTGCTTTTTAATCCATTGTTCTGATTTCTCTATGGAATTAGATACCGTTGTGTGTTTCTTATCAAGAAATCATTTTATGAGAGTCAGCTACTTGTGGAAGTGGAAAACTGGATGGCAAGGGAAACGAATGTTACTATTTTAGAGTGTAACCAGTGCTGTGTACTTACACATGCACTGAAGACTTGTTAGTGGCCTAAAAATAGGTGCTTTTTGATTATCTCTGAGTTTCCTAAGCTCTAGTATTTTAAAACCTACTTAAATTAAGTGATATTTATTTTGTTGTGTTACAGATTTTGTGTTACAAGCAGCCTAGAGCTTTTAGGTAGTGTTGCAGCATAAAGTGTGTATTTGTTCTGGTTGCTGCTGCTATTTTTTTTGTAGCATGTGTGGATGACAAAGAAGACAGAATAGAAAAGAAAATGAAGGAGATTCCACAGGATATACCGTATATCTCTCTCTATTTCACTGACTGGTTTCTTCAAGGTGTCTGTCTTTACAGAGAGTAGAAAAAGCTAAAAAGATGTATTTAATGTGTAAAATCTGTGCTCAAGTAATGATGTTTTCAGTACCCATTTATTAGTCCTGTTCTGGAGATCAAATGTTTATGGAAAGCCTGATATGCAATTGACCATTTGATATTAATTGCCTAAACTTAGGCACGTCTGTTCTGTCTCTGGCTAGCTAGGAGCCATTTACTTTGTTTTAAATTTCTTGATGCTTCAGGCCTTTTTACTTTCTTAGCTTCAACTGGATATTGACCTGAGGTCTTGTGTCTGAAATCGGTGTTTGAACTCCATTTTTTTTTTTTTTTGAAGAAAAGCTGATAATTTCCTTTGCCTTCATGGGCAGACATTTTTTCAGTGAAGTGTAATATGAATAGTTTAGTCCCATGTTTCTATTTTTGGGATGTATTATCAAGATTATGATGGAAGGTTATTTGTTTTATTTTCCTTCTTCTTGTTGTTGAAGGTTTCAGTTCTCTTGTTCTCTTTACCCCCAAAAGACTAGTCATTTTTTGTTAGGACTGTGTCCCTGCTAGGTAAGATTCTGATTCTGAATGGCAAAGTGGTGGTGAAGTTATGGGTAAATACTCAGTCATATTTTCTTATAGTTCACACTATGCATGCTCTTTCTTTTGAGCTTTGTTACTTTTTAATGTGGCAATTAATTGATTAATGTGGCAGTTAAATTCATGGGGCAATGTGGCAAAATATACACAATTTGAGTGAGGGTGGGAAAAAAAGAGAAATCCTTTGCATGTGTTTCTCAACAGCTGTTATTGTTTTTAAAGTAGTTGGTGCATCATCTATGACAAATGAGGAATTGAATGGAAAGAAATGGGTAGTGAGGTGTGGTCCAGTTGCTTAGGCACTTTGAAGGAGGTCATACAGCCTGTCCCATCTGCTCTGCTGCCTATGCTAGGGTGCAACTCCTTTCTCTCAGTTCAGAGAGCTGAATTTCTCTGAAAAATAACCTAATTAATAAGCTAAAAGATAAGGTAATTAGTGTTACAATATTTTTGTTTGGGTTTTGTTCTGTATTTTCTTTGATTTTTCTGGCATTATATGTATTTCTCTAGGCACAGTTTTGGAGATCTTTTTAACATAAAAATTTCAGAAGTTATTTTTCCCCACACAAAACCAAGGAGTTTGTACTCCTTGTCTTTGGTATACAGCCCAAGTTCTCTTATAATTTGAAGAAGACATGCACGCTACTCAGCTTAGCTCTTTTCAGTCTCCTAAGACTCCAACTAGGAGAACATAAGCCTTTCTGTCTAATACCCCTGGTGCTTACCTTGCAGCCCAGAACATCCACAGCATCACCTTCCCCTTAGTCTATCCATTTAGAGTGTATATGGAAAAATAAGTACTCCTTTCAGCAACTGAATTCATCTTGACTGATTTCACTCTTCACTAGTACTTCTGCTATTCATATTTTTGGCTACTGCAAATGCTTACCCATTTCTCTTGTTCCACGTTACTGTGGATTTTGCACTGTACTTCTCCAAGGTGTGGAAACCCTGGTGTGATTTCTGTGCTTGTTTGCTTAATCTTTGGCTCTTGACGAGTAGGTTTGTAGGATGATCTGTGAGCTCTAGTAGCTATCATAGCGGTCATAACTTTGTCACTATTAGCATTTTTCTGGCTAGGGTTGTTAACTTGCTGTTTGCTGAAGAGAAGCCAGGCTGAGAAGTTTTTCATTCTGCTTTCTGAACTTCATGCAGTGCTAAAAATACATTTACATGACTAAGCATCTTGAAAATCTTCTGTGAGAGAGGCTTTCTCTGCTTGGCAATGAAGACTTGGCAAAAATGGGATGAGGGAATGATATGCGCCTTCTTGTTTCCTACCAAACAGGGAAGCGTGCTGCATTTCAAGCTGAAGACTGCAGCATCAAAAATAGACCAAAGACAGGGCACATGAAGCTCTCCCACCCTGAATATTCACCTTGCTTTAGTCTCTTTACAGAGAAGAATACAACTACATCACCACTGTGCTTGAGTAGATGAATTTCTCGTCATGTTTATCAAAGTGAAGTCATGCTGTTAATTGATTTTTTTTTGGGGGGGGGTACAATTTACAGGATGCTAAACACTCAGAAAAAGTAATTGGCTTAGTATATGTGTGCAGATTGACCATTTTTAGATGTAAGCGTTCTCTTACTTACTCATTTTTTTAAAAAGTAAGTAACAAAACAAGGTATGAAACATAGCGCATCACCTTGCAATTGATGTAGCTTCTTTCTGTGGTCAAAAACGCATGTTTTTTTTTTTTTCTATTAGTTATGTACAGCTACATGTAGTAAACAGGAGACCAGAGTGTGATGCAAGTGAGTTTAGACCCTTGGCTTCAACTCCCCATTGCGTGATATCCTTAAAGAAAGGGCAGTATCTAGTTTTTCAGCTCCTGTCAGGTTACAAAATAGGCATTGAGTCATGTGACAGTTAAGTGAATGTTGAGTATGTGATGACTGAATCACCTGTTATTTGGCATCCTGTGAAGCAAGTCAAAGCAAAAATGCATCCGTCGAGCAGGAAGCTTGCTGTGAAGTTCTTGTGTATTTTTTGACACGGGAAAGCTGTGCTAATTTTGAAAATATTCCTATGTGTGTGTTTTTTCTGCTTTCTGGAGTTGGTTAGTCCGTGTCCTCTGGACTACAAGGAAGGATAGTGTTAAATACCGAATGCCTTTCTATCGGTTGCCCAAGAGGATTGCATCTGCTTATGAGGTATTGCATGTGTTTTCCAGTGGGATTAAAAGGATGCTATGAGAGCTGGTTATATTTTGGATTAGAATGAACTTCAAACTGCAGTACAAACTAATGCCTACCTTAACTTTCAGAATGATTTTTAAGTTGATTATTGGTTTGGTTAGAGATAGCAAGTGGGATTCTCAGAAATGCATGGTGAGTTTTGCTTTACCATGAACTGTATGACTTGAGGAAATGAACTTGCTTTTCTGTTATAAAATGGAACTGGAATTACGCTATAGCTGGTGTTATGCTATACTATAAAAAATACAAATATGTGAGACTAGCAAATATGTACCCATACTTACCACTTAAAGTAATTCTCATTTTCCCTTTTCTGTTCTCTAAGCTCAATGTTTTATACCTGTGATATGTAGTGATTTGTATTAAGAGAATGGGGTAGCCCTCTAAAACAGAGCTCAGTCTTTGTTTGGATCTTAAATGACTAGACTTCCTGTGGGCTCAGCTCAGAAGCAAAAGCAGAGTTTTCAGCTGAAAATAGTGAAATGCTCCTCATCAGGAAAGAAATTTTCAGCTTGAAAGAAATGCTGCCTTGTCTATCACATAATTAGTAAGTGTTTCTTTATGCAGCTCAACGAGCTGCAGGAAGATCTCTTCTGAACTCCTGGTTCCCCATCTATTCACTTAGATCTTTACGTTCCCAGTGCACAAACTTCTAGCCTTTGGTTTGAACTGACTGTTCAGATCTAAGATGAAATGAAATTGTAGGAATTACTGGAAATAAGAAAAAAGTCTATTCAGCCTGCCGCTGTTTCTGTTGTTAATAGTCTATGTAATGAAATTGTGCTTTGAGTACCATTTTATATCTGATAAATGGGAAGAGATTTTACATTTTTTCTTGAGCTCTCTGTGTCAGCAGAATGGTTGCTGTTGGTTTTCATGTGCTATTCTTTGTTGGGCAAGTGTTTGTATGAATTTTAATTTGAAGATCTGTGAAGAAAATGAGCAAAATATCTATTACAATAGGCTTCTGTCACATGCTTGTGGATGATTCTCTGCTGTGGTGTAGATAGTGATCTTCCTGAGGCTTCCCAAACCCCGGTAAAGACTGCTGGTTTTTTTTTTGTGTTCTGTTTTTTAATTTTCTTTCTTCTAAATTCTAGGAGAGCTCACACCTTAACAGTCTTGTTCATCCTCACCTGTGCTCTGGGATACGTAACCTTGTTTGAAGAAACACCCCAAGATACAGCCTACAATACAAAGAGGTAAGTACTACTTGAGAAACTGGTCCTGTACAGTGCATAGCAGTAATGAGTAGCTATACGGTCACGTTGTCCCTTGGTAAGCTAAGGTACAAATTTACAGTGTAATAGGTGCTCTGGGAACTGCCAGTGTTGATGCTTTTACCCTGTGGAAAAGCTACCTAAAATGACCTGGTGTTAACTTGTTTGCATGCCCAAACCCTTAGAAACTGACAAGACCAAACTTAAATATTTAAGCCTCTTTGCTGCTGGTCTTTGAATTTAATTTCTAATCAGTTTAATATTCTCAGTGTCATAAATAGGTTGTGTGTGTGTGTGTGTGTGGCTTAAAACCAAATACGAACTCCTTCAAAGCCTCAAAGTACTGAATATCTTCATTTGGTGACTGTTCTGGCTCTTTTTCTTAAAATAACCTAACAGTCTAAATCATGTCTATTTTTTTTTCCTGACTTTACTATTTAAAATTATATTTGAGATTTTAATGAAGATTTGGATTGAAAATAAACATCAAGATTTGCAGCTCAAAGGCAAATTCTTGGAAAATAAAAACAAGACTTAGTGGCATGTTTCCCTTCTACCTTGATTTAAACTGATTAAACATACTCTTCTTTATAAAGAAGTATGCTTTTTGTCACCTTTATAGTCCCCTGCCAGTCTTTTTTCAGTCTAGGTGTATTTTAAGAATTAAGGGTTATTTAAAGGCTTCAAAGTAGCCTAAACATGATTTTTTTTTTTTTTCCTGCTTGTCTGGTTTCTTAAATATAACACTGACTAATTTTTGCCTTGCTGTTAAGAAAAAGGGGGAGAGGAAAAAAAAAAGTAGCGAAAGCCTTTTTTTTTTTTAACTTTCTCAGGATATAACATTTATCATCATGGAGATGCAGAAATTGGGGTATTTTCTGAGATAACCAAGCTTATTATTCTATCAGTTACGCAGCAGATGTAGCTAATGTAATTCACACTGGTACATGTGTGCAGAACGGAAGGTTTGTCTCTTATGTGTGGGTGTGAAAATGGAACAGGTTGGAATGTAGAGCCCTGTCTGGAGCTGGGAAAACAGAGACATTTCAGTGTGAGCAAATGCCATTTTATTCCCGGTTACAGCAGTGAGAATGCCTAGGCAATAGACGAGGTGTGACGGGGCAATTTAAAACAAAGGAGAGAGGAAAAGCTGAAAGAGAAGTGATGACACATCATTAGGGGTATTATAGGTATGTAATAAGGTGACTCAGTGGAATATCCTATTTTGAGATTAGAGCCATTATGGCTTTAATAAAAACAAAACTAAAGATGATTAACTATCAGATCAACCTTTCTTTCATGAAATAAATGTTGCTTTCTGCAAGTTTGATCCAGAGAAGAGCATTTCCAGTTGTTCATAAATTTCAGCATCGTACTAAGTCATGAGTGATGAATATTCTCTGGTGGCTTTATGTCACTGCTTGTAGAATAAAGTATGCAACATCTAGCTGCAAAAATACTTGAAAAAGAGCATCCTGGGAATCATAAGATCCTCCAAATACTAGTTTTTTTGAAGATACATCTCTCTTTCCATTCATGCCCTGTCCTTGTGCTCTAGCCATTTTTGCTTTAGCCACATGCTGTATTTTGGCTTTCTTACAGAAGAGTTAATTGAATGTGTTCTGTGTTGGAGAACTGTTTCATCTTGAGCGCACGATGGACACCTCCTGGGTAGCTGGACTTCTGTGGGAGAAGTCTGGAAATTAACATATTTAGCCTGGGAAATTATTTTGGGGGAGAATTTAGCAGTTTGCTTAATTTTAACCTACAATCTGGAATACAGCTTCTTGGCCGTTTACCGCTTTAACTCCAGCTGGATTTCTGTCCTGCAGAAACTAGGGGTTCGGAGACAGCAGTTGCCAAAGTGTTACTTTATCTAAAGGTATAAATCAATGCACGCAGAACACAGGTTCTATGTGCCTTTCCTAGGCATTACCTTTATTGCTTTGAATCTGATCTATGAGATGGGAGGAATTGTCTATATTAACCTAGCACATGCCTTGTTCTGAGTCAATTTTCAGTGAACTCCAATCTGTGGTCACTTAAATCTCTTTTCTAAAGTCTTTGAGAGAAGAGATTTGCTGAATGTAGCACCATTAAGTACATTAAGATGAAGGATTTTTGACTCTGTTCCTGTTGTGACTGTTGTTCTTACCTTCTTTTGGATCCTGCTTCTCTGCTACTCCTGACTAGTTTTTGAAGAACAACAAAAAAAAAAGCTTTTCTGAGCAAGAGTAAGATGATCGCAGTGTGCATAAGTATACCCATATCCTCAGTTTTCACCAGAATTTTTTAATATCTGTGACTTGAATTCTTTCCTCTGCCCTAAGATATTTTTCAGTCTTAATGTAGCACTGTCATGTGCTGTGATCTAAAATTTTGGCCCATTTGAGGTCCTTGCTCTCTGCAAATACTTCATGGGAACACTTGCCTGCTTAATGACCATCAGCTGCTTTATTACTACTCGTACCATCAGCAATGTCTCTGGCTGTCGTGCCTTTTTATTTCCAGCTGCTGCACAATGACAGTGGAGCAGTGTGTCAGTCCTTAGGTGCGGAATCTAAACCAACACTTGCAAACACTTAAACCTCTATTCTCAAGATCTTCCTAAGGGATGATAGAATGCTTGTAGACTGTGCTAGGTACTTAAGGAAAATATAATAGCAGCAAAATATAAAAATTGCTGTGCTATGTCATTGTGGTTTCCTGGACTGGCTGAGGTGGTGGAAATCAGCTGAAGCTACTAGCTTCTCGTTTCCTGTAAAGGTGCTTCATCCAGTCAGACTTAGGGGCAGCTTAGCTCAGGGTGGGTGGTCATATTCATGCCACCCATTTGCGTTTTAGGAGAAATGATGCACAAACTGTAATTTTATTCAGAGCATAATTTTAAGATGAAAAAGATGCATTTGGGTTTTCAAAAAAAAAATCCTCATATATCAGGGCTGATATATTACATGGAATTTCAAGCTGTAAAACAGTGTCCCTTCTAAGACACCTTTCTACGCTAGTTTTCCAAAATAACTGATTACTGCATTTAGCCATGATAACCAAGTAGGTATATGTGTATTTTCAAGTTGATCTTCACCTGAACCTTCAGAAAGGTAAGGTAACAGAGATGCTAAACCCCTATCCACCAGTCTTCAGCTCTCAATTCATTGATGGGATTGTGCCAGTCAGGCCAAAGCAGATACAGCCCGAGAAAGCACAGGAAACAGAGCTGCATAGTTAAAACCATAGGACAAAGGATGATACACAGATGCTCATAGACAAATTCATTGTTTTGTGTATCTGAATCAACTCTTTTAAAAGACACAAACAATAGCTCATTTCTAAAAACAGAACAGTTTCCATGTTCTCCGTTTGTTGGTTTGGCTGAGTGCTAAAATTGTTTTTGGAGACCTTTTACTATTCAGCATGTTCCCGACATGCTGCTCAAGAAAATACGTTAACCATGTCCACCCAGTCTATCTGCAAGCATAACTTGAAATAAGCCTTTCAAATCCTCCTGCAGTTCTTACCCCAAGGCATGGTGAGCCAGCAGGACAAGCTGCAGGTGAGCCTTTGAAAGCTTCATAAAGGAGGGTAGTATGTTGATGTTAAGGGGAGAAATTTAGTTATTACAGGAAGATTTAAAAAACAAACAAAAAACGTTAGGGAACTGGCATGGAAGCTGTGCAACATCAGACTTTTCTTCAAAGCTTCCCAGGGTGAACTTCAAGTCAAATCATGTAGCTGCAACCATAGCTTATTTTAGTGCAACTCTTGTCAGTCAATGTGGAGAAAGGAAGGTAACTGTAAGTTCTCTTGATGATTTTGATTCAGGTCATCCCCAGCTACAGGAAAATTATCTTCACAAGCGGGAAGACACTGACCCCAGACATCTTGGTTTGTGGTTGAGCGTAATGGCAGTGAACAGTGTGGTGTGCTGTTACATGAGACAGATTGCAACCTGTTCAGTTCAAATATACTTTCCTGGTCACATTATTTCCAATACAGAGCAGTGACTCAAAATGCAGAATGTTCCCATTATCTGAGAACAGCTGAAAACATTTTAGGCATCTTCATTTTGGAAAAATCACAATCTATTAACAGCTTAACAGGTAGCTAAACTTGTTGTACAACAGAAAGCAAGCAAAACTGGCTTAAATCTCTTAAATATATTTTCCTGAAGCACAAACTTCTTGGAGGTGAAGTCGCAAAGCAGTTGTTGTCAGTTCTCATGTTTTCTGCATGGAAAGAAGTGTTTGAAATGTTTAAAGCATAAATATTCCGATGTTGCTGCTTTGTGTTTACTAGCTCCCAAACTATATGGTATCTTTTTTTTTACTAGTTGGTGCCGGTACTGTCTTTCTAAAGACAGTCTGCTGCTATGTAACAGATTTTCCTAAATCAAGGCAGAACTATTAGACTTTTTCTCTGCATTTCTCTGCTGGATTTTAGGAGTTTTGCAGACATGCCAAGTATGAAAGTTTGTTAAAGTTATAAGAATGTTTACCTCATTATACATGGATGATCAGTTGGATGATCAGTAAACCATCCTTTAAAATCTAAGAGTCATCATGTGGACTGGGGTTACTTACTCTGTTTCATTCAGATCCAAATCGATCCATTCAGCTGGCTGGGTGCTAATAGCAATGACATCAGGACTGCGGGAGTCATTAAATCAATGGGGAAGAAAGGAGAAGGGTGGCAGGTGCTTTGAGGGATTTGAGTGTGTGCAAGGACACTCGAAGTTTAGATGTGTGCATCAGTTTGTTTGACACTACAATCCTCTAAAGAAATCCATTTTGTGACTGATACGTTTTGTAGTTAAGAAACAAAGACCGGACATTATCGATATCCAAGAGAGTAATTTACAGTTTTCTTAGAAGTAGCAATATAAAGAGTTTTTTATTTTTCACTTTCAGAGGTATTGTTGCCAGTATTTTGGTTTTCTTATGTTTTGGAGTTACGCAAGCTAAAGATGGACCATTTTCAAGACCTCATCCAGGTAAATTTATTTACTTAAGTTCCTCAGATCTTTCTGATAACCTGAGTGATTTAATGCTGAATATAAGCTTTTTGTTGCTTGTAGAGGAGGTAAGTAACAATATAAGTTAAAGGCTTATACTTATACTTATAAAAGTATCATGTAGTCTTCCAGTTTTCACACAGATTTGAGACTCCTAAAATTTGGAAATACTCCAAGCAGTGCAGCAATCATTCCGTGCTCTCATCTGCTTGTTCTATAGGATTTCTTTGAATCTCTCCGTTCCGGCTTTCTGTTATAGAGCAAAGTTTTATGCAAATTGCCAGATTCTTGAAACTCTCTAACTTCCTTTTTTTTTATGCTGTCTTTCTCCTCCCTGTGTAATGGGACTATGTTTCTCACCAAATATCCAGTTGCTCTCTTTGCTGTAGGCCCACTATCCACAATAACTGTTAGATTAGAAACCCTTTATTATACTTTGAAGATTTATGGTAAGACCTCAACTTTTGAAGGGATTTGAAACCATAACATAAGCTCTCTTCTATGTAGTGTTACATCAAGTGAAATATGAAAATATTTTAACATCCTTGATCTTTTGGCTGTTTTTAAATGTTGTGAATCATTGAGAAGAATTAAGGAGATTTGTGTGGACTTGTATCCTATTCCTAAAAGCCTTAGCTCTCTTACAGTTAAATAAACCTGTTCTGAGTATTTCTTATGATGAAAAACAAGCTTTGCAGAAAAAGGACTCTTAAAACTGAATATGAAGCAGCAGACAAGTCAGCCATGATCAAAGCAGAGATTCTTCTAGACCAAAGTACACAGCAGACCTCTGCAAACTTCAGTTTTTATTCAGAAGTTCATGTATATGAGGTCTTGTTTAAGTAGTCACTTTCAATATTTCAATTCTATTATTGTTCATTTTGATTTGTGCCATGTGGGAAATTATTCCTATAAAGGACCTGAGTTATATTTGGGTGCTTTTCTGTTGTTGCTTTCAGTTTTAGAACATCAGGGCTCATGTCTGTAGCAGAAGTGGTTTTTATTTTGGTGATTATTTTATTTTTATTCCCAAATGCACATTTAGTAGCCAAGTAAGACAAGTATTCTTACAGGCAGACTGAGTTGTCTTTCATATTAATGTCGTCTTTGCCTATAGTTTATTTGAGGTGATGGTCTCTGAGGAGTGGTTCTTGAGGCGTATGGCAGTTAGGGGATAGCAGCTACTTCCCCAGTCCTCTCAAGTTGTCTGGGTGCCTCTTTAAGGGAGAGCTTGGTCTTTCAGCACACCTTTCCCATGGCAAGGTTCTCGCAGGCACCAGAGGATGTGGCACTGCAGCCCTGTGGGTCCTAGCATCAGCTCTCCAGTTACCACAGGCTGTGGAGGAATGTGTTGGGTAGTGCCCACATGGAAAACAAGTCTCTGACCTTTGTTCCTTGGTGCTGTTCCTAGAGACAGGTCTCATCTCTAAAGAATTGACAGCAGTCTGCTGGTGTGCTGCTTCCGTTTATAGGGCAGAAAGAAGCCTCTGTGTCGGAGTCCAGTCACTATGGTCACATACAGCCCCATCGGCTCAGTTTCACTATCTTGGTAGTTGTGTTTCATGGCTTGCTTCTGTTAGGTAACTACCAAGTCCCTCTCCTCTGCTTTGGAGCCTCCTTATTCATTCTATCTATACCTGTTAGTGACTAGTTTATGGATGTCTTGTATCTTGCATCAACAGTGCCATCTCACCATTGGTTTTGCTAAAGCAAGAAATTGTGCTCGCTTTCCCTATAAAATTTTACTAGTCTTTCTCTCTGTCTTATTTCAAATTATCTTTGAAATGGCTGTCCATACCTGTATAGGATATTGCAGATATGTTGCTGCTTGTTTTTCATGATGGCATTAATGTTTCCCTGTCTCCCTGTCAGTACTTAGATGACTGTGTCTTAATACTGCAAGTGCTTCCTTTCTATGGCTGCATTGGAGAGAGCTCAGTGTCTGACAGGTAATACCCAAACCCTTTTAGCTGATGAGCTCCCCAAAGCACACAATGGTAGTCTGAACTCTTCTGTATTGCTTCCATAGCAGTGCCCCTTCATGGCTCAGTAAGATGCAAACAGCACCCAAACCACCCAGCACAAGGTGCTCTTATTTCCAAGGAGGGACAGATCTTGAATTTTGCTTGAGGATTCCTTAATTGCTGTTCAGACACCAATTTTGGATAAAATAATGCATTTTGTATTTGATTTAATCACATATAAAGGCTATCAGGCTAACCTTTGAGGAGCCTTGAACATCCAAATGATTTGGTTATTCCGTGGTATCCTAAGAGATCAGTGGTGTGTTACAGCCTTTGTCAAGATAGCCTGCCTGCATTGTAATATTAATGAGACTTTCCATGACAGCCCTAGAAAGTGACTTTTAACCTTCACAACCTTTGTCAACAGTTGTTTTGACTTAGTGTATCCGTATGCTTGGACAGCATAAGCAGTTTGGGGAGTAAACTGTTGAATTCTTGAGAAAAGCATGGGCTAGAGGGCTGGAGTAGCTAGAAGTGAGCAGATAAGAACTGTATCACTTCTGTAGAAATCCCAGCAGCTAACGGTTATAGCACCAATGTTGTCAGCTCCTGATAAAACTGAATGGAGAAGATGTTTACCTTGTAATTCTGTGAATAAGAGATCCTTTCTCTGGGTCTGTCAAGGGAATAGTTGATATGTCCCTTTCTGACTATTACTTTAACAGCTCATTTTAGTGCTTATTACTTTTTTTTTTTGGTTGTTGGGATAGTGATGCTACCTGCTTGCTTTTTCACTGGTTGTCCCATCTGCTAGTCACTTTGCAGCTGCCAGGTCACAGGTGGTGCTTCTGAACCAAGCTAGCCGTGGAAAATCTTGCGCTCTCTCGCAGGCCTTCAAGCAGGCGCTTGCCTGCATGAGCTGATCTGCTGTCTGTTCTCCATGTGCATGCTCTGCAACTTCTGATTAGCACTTCAGTGCTGCAAGAAGTGGTAATTCAGACAAATAACTTAGGATGTGGGTGGTCTTTTTTTTGTTGTTGTTGTTTTTCTTTTTTTCATCCTTTGTAGCCTTTCAAGTTGTATAGGTCAAATCCAAGCCTCTTCTGATAAACAGAGCTAAGTGGCCAGTGGCAGGCCACTCTCTTGCTAAGTATTCCTCTTGTGTTCTCCTGTCTTCCTACAATGGCAGTAATTTAGCCTGTGAGCACTGCACTCCCTAAACTCTTAGACATGTAAATGATTACTTGAGGCCTCCTCAATCAGGAAGACAGCTCTACTTTGAGGGGAGGTTCCTGATGACAAGTACCCTTAAGAAAAATAAATGAGGTATGCCCAAAGTAACTTTATAGCAGAGGCAGGGCCTGGGAGAGAACACAATGTTTGTACAGTTTGAAAACATATTATTTCTAGTGTGTATGTAGGTTCTATAGTTATAAAGCGATCTTTGAACCTCTTGAGTGCTTGTGTCTGCTGAGGAAAAAACTCTAATTTATAACCAGATCACAAACTTTCATTAAATACTTCAGTAAGTACTACTCAATGTGTTTAGACAGAAACAATGTGTTGACAGAACCAACTATATATATAGGAGAAGAAGGAAGCTCAGGTTCTGATTTAGATCCTTTTGATGCCTTTGGAACATAACAGGTCTATGGTTGAGAACAGTGTAAATTTTGTCTTGCAAGTTGTTAAGAGATCAGGAGCTAACAGCCCTGTTTATGCTGCAAGACTGAAATTGCTGTGGAAAGGAATTAAAGCTGAATTCCTAAAAGTGGGTTAAAGAAAGGCTAATTTTTCTGGCTTGAGCATAGTGTTTGTGCCGTCAGTATAGTAATAAATGAACAACTTTATAAATCCTTTTTTATTAAAAATGCCACTCTAGTATTTCTATCCTGCAGACTGGCCTGTGGACTTTTCAGTTGCTAATCGAGGGAAAAGTTTTTCTCTTCTGAATAGAGCTGTGGCCAGTGGAGCTTTTGGGGGTAGTTTCTGAACTGCATTCTGCAAAGGCAACAGGATGTACGTGCTCAGTCGGTCCTTCCTAGTGAGATTTGCCAGTGAATTTGAAAGTCAATCAAACCTGACAATGACAGAAGCCTTAAAGTGTTGCTATCCCTTTTGTGTAGTAGGCAGCTGAACAGAGGCTTGAATTCTTGCCCCACCGAGGAGAAGAGAGACTGAACCCAACTTTTGTTTCCCTTGAGGAAGTCAAGGGACAAAGCCAGATCTATAGAAAAGGAGGCTTTCCTAGCCCGACTGTTCACCAAAAAGCTGTTGGAGTTGGCAGTTCTCCTTGCTAGGAAGCTGTTCCAGCCTTTACTGGAGGAGTTTGTTTTTTTTCAGATTATCTTTTCTGCAAGCTATGGTAATCATTGCTTATGAATGCCTGGGGGCAAAGTTTGATGTGTAGGTGGTACTCCAGCAACCTAAAAAATGGCTCTAAAGGGAATCATCAGGCTAATTAGGATAACGTGGTAGAAAGGCTACTGGCAATCCACCAAGAGCAGCAGGAAAGGAAAAGTGATTTTTGTGCAGTATGTAGCACATGTTTAGAAGATATAGATATATATATTTTTAAATTGACCATGCCCTACTAAGACACTTTATTCTCTTGTGTGATTAAGAAAGGACAACTGTGTTTGTAAACTCAAAGTAAAAATTTCAAAGTGCTCAAACTCCGGCAAAAGCTGTTCCATTTGGAGTGCTGGACTTCCTGTTATCTGGATCACAGCTGCTTTTTTTTTTTCTCTGAAAGTGGAAAGTAGGCTGTTTTGAAGAGATTAATTTAGCAGTTTTGTTGGGAAAAGTTGCACCTTCTAATGCTCGAGTCTATTTTAATGACAATGTCAGAAGTGGGTTGCTAGTTGAGAGATACAGAGATAATCTATCTCTGTCTCCAAAGTAAGGCTGAATTGGGCAAAGATGGCATTTATTTATATTTCTTACTTTTCAAGAGGATGAGCAAGTCTGCACTGCGTGGTGTGATAATCATGTCTGGGCAATTTCAGGTTCTGAGTTGATCCGAAGCATAGTCGCAAGACAGGAGTTAGTCTCAAACTGTGGCATATCTTAGTCACAGTCCTCACTTTAAATATTCACACAGCTAAATGTCCTTGTAGTTAGTAGAATTAGATGCTAACTTTGAGCCAAGTTTGCTCTTTATTTTTAATTATTATTGTTATTTTTATTTTACTTCAAATGACAAATTTTATTATTTAAATGACAAACTCTCTTCTATAGAAGTGGAATAGCTGCCTGGTCCTGCTCAGCTGAACAGTGACCATCTTGTTTTCTCTCCCTTTCCAGCCTGTTCTAACTCTCAGCTAGGTGTAAACATGGGGGAACTCTGTTTTATAAGTGCAAACAGGAAACGCCTCCAAAAAGTCCATTAAAGTCATTCCTATGCGATTAGTACAGGATGTTGCCAAGAGATTTAAAAGCCTACTTGCAATGAGTCAGCTTTGACTGAATTAACCTGCCTAAGTTCTTGGATGAGGTTAGGAAGAGATGTGAGAGCCCTGAGTCTGTATATGTGCTGGCTCTGCATTAGCCTGCAGTCCCCTCTCTAGGGTTAATAAAACCCTGGACAAGAGTTCAGGGCACAAAAATGACTTTACTGAGCAGAGGCCAGGCCAGTCTAGGGTGGAATATGAGCAGGAATGCAGCACGTGGCCTTACAAAACTTTTATCCAGGACTCTGCGCCTTCCAAGGAAATGGAGATGACAATAACGGAGCTGGAAGTGTACAGATATTTTGTGTAATATTTTGGACTCTCAAAATATCTGTACACGTGTTGCTCGGGCGTGTGAAGAGCTAAATTGCATGTCTTGAGTGGGTGACTGTGAAGCAGCTGAGTTTTACACGATGTTTCTCATATAAAAGTGATGATCCTTCCTGTTGGTCTTTGTCTTGCCTTAGCAAGACATAGGCAGAATTGGCCAAGCAGGTGAGCTGCAAAAAAAATGGGAAAACCAAAGCTGGACAGATGAAGTCTGCAGACAAGATAGAGAAGGAAGTTTAGGTTAGTTCAGAAAGATAATGCTTTCCTTTGAAAGGCTACTGGAAAACCTTGTGAGTGGCACACAGCTCTTCCTCTGATTCTTCAAATATTCACTTCACTGGGTTGAGACATTCTCATGGGTCCCTGTGTTCTGGGATGGGGAAGTAAGAGAAATTGCATGGGCAGTGCTGGAAAATGTAACCTGCTTGAATGATAATTACAGAGCCTTTCTGGTTGTGCTCCATTAGGAAGGACAGCGCATACTTAGCTTGAGTGCATACCGGGCTTTATAATTTCTTGTTCAGAGCATCTTGAAATGTTTGGTTGCATTACAGTAAATGAATAATTGACAGCTGTTTTGTTGAAAGTCTCACTAACGTCCCATTTGTCTGTTCCTGCAGCTTACTGGAGGTTTTGGCTTTGCGTCAGCGTTGTATATGAGCTCTTCCTCATCTTTATACTTTTTCAGGTAAGTGACATAAATCGCCTTTTTAGTAACTAGAGCTCTAATGTGGATATAAAACCTCTATATTGTTCCTTAGAAATCTCCCTGATTACAGGAGATGTTCTTCCTTCATTTTTTGGATATGAAATCATAGTGCTATTTATCATTGTGCTTCAACTGGTAGGTTGAAGAAAATGATAATGTTAAAAATATTTCTCCTTGCCATCTCCTAACCTCCTCCAGTTAATCTCAGTGCAGATAGTGTCCCACTGCGAGGCTCTCCTAAATGAGATATGGAAAGTCATCAGTGGCCCAGGATTGGAGCTTTTGGTGTTTAGCCTCTGCTCTGTTGGGCTTCATTTGACTTGTGAAAATCGCAGATCAGCTGTTAGTCTCTCAACTTACATGGAGCCCGAAGTGAATTTATCGTGTTTAATCTTTTGAAATACGTCGGGCTTGGGTGATGGTTGTTTTAAACACTTTTCTCTGCAGTAAAGGGAAATTATGCACACCACTTTCTGTAGTGACAGCAAATGAAGGATGATATTTTTCTAGAAAGACACTAAGGTAGAAAGACACAAAGATATTGTCAGCACTTGCACATAAAGCACCCTATTTTCTAACTGCATTCTTGTCCCTCTGTAAACCGAGAACTTTCTACTGGCTTTTACAAATGAATGACTTCTCGGAAACCCAACGGTTGAGGTAATATATTTTGAGATAAACAAGAGCAGTAAACCTGATGCCATTAACACAGCCATTGCACCTCATGTATGTATTGTCATTCCACTGCAAATAAAGTTTGAGTGTCAAGAAAGGGCTCTAGCTTTTCAAGGTGACTCGTCCTTTTCTCAATTGTGTTGTGCACTCATTGCAGTCTTCCCCTTGGGCAACTAAATGATTTGAAAACAAAAGTAAAAATGGAGCTACTGGACAGAGAGATTGGGATGTTCTGCTCTGGAGGTTTTACCACTTCTCACATTTAGGTTCCAGGCAGAGTGTCCAGTTATTCTTTTTCAGATAAGTATGACCTTCTCTCTGAGGTCTTAGTAGCAGTTGGTGCTCTGTATATTAAGAGTTGTGAGAGTACTACCGCGTACATATTGAGTAGCTTGAAAAATCATTTTAAATGAGAGGAAGATAAAAAAAAGTTTTTTTTTTTTTGTCCTTTAAAAAGCCTGGAGAAGCCCAGTGAGCTTGCCAGAAGCATGGCTAGAATTCAGAAGCATCAGGAACCATCTTCTGTCTTCCTTCTGGACTATATTTACTTTGCAAATATGTTGTAAATATTGATCATACCCTTCTTTTTTTGGCTTGACCTTTTTTCTTTTTTTTGCTTGAGCCTCCCTAAAAGTCAGTGCCAACTACTTTTAACAAAACAAAACCATCGATATTTTTTATTTTGCCTGGCTCATGGCCTCAAATGTGTCCACACTTGGCTTAGATTTAGAGATTTAAATATAGATTTAAAAAAATAATCAACATAGGTTTACGATATGTCATAGACAAAAGCATGTCCAAATGGATTTTTTAAAAAAATCTATAAGCTGACTTCTTGTCATATTTTTCTGTCTATTAATACTTGCTAACAGTATAAGAAACATGGGCTTTTGTCTTCCTTTGGCAGACTGTGCAAGATGGCAGACAGTTTATGAAGTACATTGATGCCAATTTAGGTGTTCCCTTGCCAGAAAGAGACTACGGTGGCAACTGCCTTATATATGATCCTGGCAATGAAACTGATCCACTTCACAATATCTGGGTAAGAAACAACATTCCAAAAAAAGTTAGAGGACAAATACTTTTTTTTAATTTTATTTTTGTAAAATGTTGCTTAATTGAACTCCCTAAGTTGCGATCATGTGTGTCTTTGGGTAGTAAATCAGAAAACAGATCCTGACTGTGCTTCAATTTCAGCCTCTTTAACTTCCTTGGTTCTCTTCTGTTGTCCCTTTCTGTCAATCAAAGGGAGACTTTGTACCCTAATTACATTGCCAGCAAAGGAGAATAAATTGTTTAACTACTCTCGTTTTTTGGTTTATTGGTGTAAACCTTTTCCCCATAGCACTTTGGATTTCTTTGTGCACCTAGGGAATTTTCTATTTGCACTCACGTAGAGGCACAAAGTTTGAATGTTTTGAGCATGTTGCCAAGCAACCCATAAATTGCACTTTCTTGAACCCAGGCTTGGAATATCATAAGTTGCCAGGGTATTGTTTTAAGCTGGCAAACAAAAGGCTTGAAATTTAAGGGCAAAGGAATTGGGTATACTTTCTTACCACCTCATAAATGCCATGGAATTGTTAGTGCATATGTAGTGAGGAGCCCTGAATTCCTAGTGGCTACCATCCAATCTGCAGTACCTCAGGAATACCTGGGTAAAACTGTGAACGATAATAGCTACTCTCTCTAGCTTTGAACTAGCACTAGGAGGAAGAAAGACACCCTTGCCCAGTGGCTGTTTGTTGGCAGAACAGATGAGATCAAGAAGCTCCACAACAAGGTGGTGTGATGGTAAAATATATATTCCTGCCCTTTATGTCTGACTTGAACTGCTTCTGACCCCTTATTGCCACATGGAAGATAAGGAAAATGACATTAAAATATAAAAGGTAGCTTCAGCTTTATAATACTAATTCCAATTTCTGCCCCTTATGGTTTCTGACTTTGCTTTAAAGATAACTTGTTTGCTGTATTTGAGAACATAATGCATCCGGTATTTATATGTGAAATTGTGTAAGCTTATTGCTTCATTTTTCCTGGGAAACTCTAGGCCTTGAGCATGTGTAATCGCTTACAGGGCAAAGTGACCTGCTTTCTCCTCTTGGTTTATAGGACAAACTGGATGGATTTGTTCCTGCTCACTTTTTTGGCTGGTACCTAAAAGTAAGAATTGCTCTACTGATACATTTTTTGTTGCGGTGCTTTTCTACTTTCAAAGCCTGACTGCCTCTGTTATAGTGTTATTTGGTCTAAATATTGGCTGCCTTTTTTTCTTTTCTTAGCTAGACAAACTTACTAGCTGAATGTTTGGCCCTGCGGACCTTATTTGTTCTTTCTCTACAAGAACAGCAGCAATAATAAGCTTAAAAGGCAGAGCCTGCTTTCAAGATGAGCATGGCTGTTGCTTTGTGTCTGTTTCTTCTTCAGTACAGATGCCGTGCTAAATGTATATATTTTTTTTTTTGTTATTACCATTATATTCTTTGGTCCTTGACCAGAAGATGAGTACACTAGGTAAGGGTAAAGGCTTTGACTTTAGTTGAACTTATGTGTATTTTATGGTAAATTTAACGATGCTTGAAATTTCTTTATCCAAGCCGATTACAACTTAGGTATCAAAATAGGTTTTCAGTTATGTTATCTATTTTTCTTTTTTATATACAATTTCTATACTGCTAAGCTAGAAAAAGCTGTCCATTTTTTTAATCTGTCAGTTTAAGTATTTTTTATAAAAAACCTGAAGTTAGGTCCATTGTCCACAGTTGAGTTCCAATAGAGCCATATATATGTACCAGCTGACTTTGTGCTCTTATCCACTTGCAAATAATGAAGTAGAGTGTAACTATAAATCTTGTTGCATGTTTTGACAGTGGGCTGGGATCACATGTCAGATTTAGGACTTGAGACAAGATGTTCACCTATAGAAATAACTAGTGACCATGTACACCCGTGGTATTCAAAGTCTTGAAGGATTAAACTCCTTTTCCTCATGCAGTGGCTCTTCAAACTAGAAAATGGCATGATAATTTATCCCTACCACACTAAGGAAACTATAAATCTGCCGTGTGTGTCTCTAGTGTTTATGGTGTTCTCGTTTATTTTCCTAAAGGAACACTAATGTAACTGGTGTTTGATCCTGCTCGACAGGGAAGTCTTTCTTTTTCGTAATGATTTTTGATATCTTTTGTAACTGTTGCAGATGTCTGAAAGACCTTTTTCTTTTTTTCCCCTTTTTTATATAGACATTAATGATTCGAGACTGGTGGATGTGCATGATCATCAGTGTCATGTTTGAGTTTCTGGAATACAGTCTGGAACACCAGCTTCCAAATTTCAGCGAATGTTGGTGGGATCACGTATGTACTGCGCCAGATATATTTATGTAAACTGGAGTCTATATTTTAGGGGATAGGAGGGCAGGAAATGGTGAAATCTAAGTTATATGACATGCATGTGACCCAAAATATATGTACAGCCACTGCGGCCGAGACATGTTGGCGCTTCTTTTTGAGCTTGTACTATGTCATTGTGTATGTATAATCTTATGGTTTGTCTTAACTTCTCTTGTGGAATTGCAACTTTATTGCACATACTTAAATATTTGTTTAGATTCATTCCACACCAGAGGGAGAAGCTAGTTTTACATGGAACCACAAAATGCAAAGTTAAGAGAAATATAAAATTTTGTGTATCAAGTTTCACAGGGTGACTTCTTGCTTGTTAAGAAAACAGGCTCAGTGCAATTTATGTTCAGCTTTCCCTTTCATGTCAGCCTATCTTCACTGTTTTTTGAAAACAGTAAATATTTTGACTTTAGGAGCTTTAGTGTGGTTGATAAAAACTGTTTGGAATGATAAATATTTGTGCTAGGGAAAAACTTGCATGGTTGTTGTACTTATCTTAAAATACCGTGTGTTTCTCCAAGCTGGAGAGATTCCTGTGATTTAGTCTGTGGAAAGAATCAGCTTGCAATGACACACTTTTTTCTCTATTTAAGTTGATTATTTGAGCAGTCAAAATTATGTGTGTTCAGGACATTCAGCTCTGGTTCTGCTGCCATTTTTATACACGCATGTATGTGCACATACACATGTGTTCTTACAGTACATTTTTTTCCAAGCTCATAATTCTTTGCCACATAGTTCCATTCACAAAGGTAAATGCCTTTTTATAGAGAAGAGAGCAGAAGCAGGACTTTTTCCAGGAGTAAATCTGGTTTGCCTCAGAAAAAGCTTGTAATGAAATTAATGCTCGGTGCTTTGATTGTGTGCATGAGGTGGGCAGCCAATTTGATTGAGATCTCTTCTCCAAACTGTTGACCCAACAATTCTCTGGAAATGCTAATGTATTGTCCTCAAGAGTGTGTCTGCAAGTATGTGCCTCTCCAGTAACTTAGATTTCCAGAGCTCAGCTTTGTTTTAATCTCTTCATCTCTTTTCTTTTCTCTTCCAGTGGATAATGGATGTGATCTTATGTAACGGATTAGGAATCTACTGTGGAATGAAGACTCTGTCTTGGCTTTCTTTGAAAACGTACAAATGGCAGGGACTTTGGAACATTCCTACCTACAAGTAAGCTGATGTAGGACTCGCTTCACAAACAGTAGTGCAATCCTTGTTAAAGATCTAAGCTGTTAAAAGGTTATTCTGTTATGATTCGTGTGACTTAGGCAAGTCATCTGTACTGTGATGACTGAAATATCCAGTAATTTATTTCTGCATGGAAGCTTCTTTATATAAAATTTTATTTATCCTAAAAGTGAAATTGTTGCAATATACTTTTCTGTTATCAGCATTGTCTGATCTCTAGGAATGAGGGTGTTTTGTGGAAATGATAGTTAATGCAAGTGCCTGCACACCAGGCACCTTTCTTCACAGCAAGGATATTTTCAGTCCTTTTTGCAAATAATGAGCTCACTGGTAACCAGGGCTTCAATGTAATTGACATATTGAAGCTTAAGTTTGAATAAATCCATTATGATCTTCTACCAGCAGTGAACTAGCATTTGTTTTGGAACTTGTCCTCGCTTAGCAAAGCAGAATTGAGGAACTGCTTGTTACAGTGAGCTGTAACACCAAAGATTTAAAGTAGATACAGACTGCTTCTTAAGAGAAGGCTCACTCAAAATAGCTTAACTTTGCAAATAACTGTTGTCTGAAATAAGATGTTAGGAGTTGTCTCTTATCTGCTATTTCTTAAAGTTGTAAGAATATGTTCTGATTCTCTTTCAGGGGTAAAATGAAGAGAATTGTCTTCCAGTTCACCCCATATAGCTGGGTCAAGTTTGAGTGGAAGCCAGCCTCCAGCCTACGCAGATGGCTAGCAGTTTGTGGCATAATCTTTGTAGTAAGGAAACTTCTCCCTCTTTATTGATCGTTTGGTTTAACATTTTGTAACACTAGAGCAAATATACAAACAGTAGCTTGGGCAAAAGTTGTGGCCTCGTGATGCTTACTCAGTTGCTTCTGGAAGAGATCATTTCCATGTCCTACTGAAAAGGCGTCTTATTTTCTTGTCTCTGGCACAATTTGCCAATTCATTACCTAAATACTTGTTCTCACTTGCTGAACAGTCAAAAGATAGACAATACAAGCAATTCGAAATATGGCCTACACACAATTCAGAAAATAACTGCTCCTGCAAAAAGAAAATGTTGGCTTAGTGTGAAAGGAGTTTGTTTCTCTCCAGCTTTCACAGGTAAATATCACCTTGCAGCTGGAGAGGTTCTAACCAAGGCCTCAGGCTGCTGCATATTAGCTCTACCCAGTATGGCTCCTAGAGGACACGCTTTTTTGCCTTGTGTGATATTGTAATACAGACTTAAACTTTGTTTGATGGGCTTTTGGAGTATTTCTTTTGGTTTTGCTTTAAATGTTATCCTCGACACATAGTGCATGACTGGAGTACCAATGACATCCAGCTTGACTGGTTGAGGTAAACTAACTGCCCGTGTTTAAACAAAAGAAAAGGTGGCCTTCTCCAGGAGCCACAGCTCCCTGGCAGTTCTCCTGGCTAGTTCAGGCAGCCAAGTGGCTAAATCTGTATCATGGGAGTGCATCAGCGCCAGGCCGAGATGCAAGTTACCACATGTGGCACTGATAGGGAGGCTGAGCTTGATGCTTTGCGTGCTTTTTCTTAGATACCACCTGCCTCGCTTTTGTCAGTTAGGGGACTTTGACCTCCGTAACATCTATTGGATCTTACTTGCCCCTGTTTTGAGCAACGTGAACTGACTTGAATTGAACTTTGAAACAACAAAACTTTGAAACTTCACTGAAAAGCCTTTTGATGCTTTGGTTGTTCACAAAAGCAGTGGACGTTAGCCAGTTTGTGTATTTCTGATATAGTGCAAGATATAACAGGTTGATGTGTTTTGTAACAGCTACTCAAACAGGGTACTTAATCATCTTGAAATATGTGGAACAGGAAATCTGGCAGTGGTTCATTTTGGGGTCTGTCCAGTGAAGTTCCCTATTAGAGTTTGCTGAGGAGGACACACTGGTCAGCTTGGCAGGCCCCCACGTCCTCTTTCTCATAACAACATTGCTCTTGATGCTGATGTCAAATTGCAGACCTGAGTGTGCTTCAAGAACGATGTTTTGTCTGTAACTAACTGAGCCACTGATGCAGAGCCAGGCAGTTTGCAAATGCAGACAGCTGAATACAAGTTCAAATGGCCTGATAGCCACTGCACTGAACTTTTGCCAGGTTCGTGTAGCACAATGGGCTTGCTGAGTTCCCATAATTGGTGGGAGGCGTAAAGGAAATGTGCTAGTATTTTACAAAAAAAAAAAAAAGAAAAAAAAAAAAAAAGAAAAAAGAAAAAAAGGACTCTTTACTTTGCATACTTTAAATTCAGCTTATTGCTCCCTGGAAGACATTAATGGGACAGATTGAGAAACTGGAACAGATTGAGAAACTTAAAATTCCACTGAATTTATGTCAGTTTGGGGAAATGGTGTATTTTTAGGAAAGTCAGCTTGCAGCTGATTTCCTGTTTATAAGCAACATTCTTCTGAATGGAACAATAACTAATACTTTCTCCTATCATTTGTTGTGAAGCAAGAAATTTGTGGCCAGTGTTCACTTAATCACCTTGCCTGGACTGCTCTCTCTGAGAAGGTTTTGCTGTAAATATGTAATCAATGCTGCAAAACTGGCCTGGGGTTTGTGTTTTAAAAAAAGGTTTGCATTGTTTATGCCTCTTGTTATTTTGGGTTCCATCAATGGGATTTTAAATGACAAGTTGTTAGTCTAAAGGTATGCTATCAGTAGCTCTGGAGCTACTTCAAACACCCAATAAATTTACTGGAAACCAGAGGCAGGGCTAGGCCAGATTGTGTATATATATGTGCTGTGCACAAGCAGTGCTGCTCTCAGACATTTTCCAAAACATGCTGAAAGTTCTTGCAAGAAACTTCTTGCTTGTTATTGCGACTGCTGAGAGTGGGCTCACTGCTACTGGATAGTGTGTTGTAGAGAAGTTAAATGGTGGGAGGGTAGCTGTGCAGAGAGAGGGAGATTCAAGGCTTCGCTTACTGAAGTCCTCTGAGTTTAATTAAAATGTCCTTTTTCTCAGTTTTTATTGGCAGAGCTGAACACATTTTACTTGAAGTTTGTCCTTTGGATGCCGCCAGAACACTACTTGGTCCTGTTGCGCCTTGTCTTTTTTGTCAATGTGGGAGGTGTGGCTATGAGGGAGATCTACGACTTCATGGATGACCCGTAAGCCAGTCCTCTTGTGTCTATATCGTATCAAGCTTCACTTTATTTTAAATTTGCTGCAGCTTACTCTAGCTTGTTGGCATCCATCTCAGAGCAATAGTTCAGCTTGCTGAGGACAAAGAAGGCCTGAAGTATCTGCTTTGTTTTCTTTTGTGTGAGAGGTAAAGTTCTGGCTATATATGCTGGGAGAGCAGTTTTCGTTAAGGGCTTTCTGAGTGCACTGTTTTTAACCCCGGTTTGTCATAATGATCACTCTGTGGAGAATGTAATTGTGGAGTGCAATTGGCTTGTGGGCAAAGGAGAGGTGAACTCCGCTTTGAGAGCACTGGCTGAGAACTACCATCCTTAGATGCACTGTCTAAGGGCAGCAGGGCCCCAGGCAACTCTTTTCTTAAGGTGCTTCTTCTTGAGTGGTCTTCCAGCTGGTCTCGGATCCTCCGGTGCTCTTGTGGCACCTTCTTGCATCATATTTATCCTTGCTGCTTTTGTTTCTGCAGACCACGTAAGACCTGAGAATGCTTTGTTCTCAAAATGGCCTTTTCCTTTAAGTTTTAGTAGTAACGTTACAACTACCTGAACCCACAGCTTAAGTCTAAGGCTATGTCTGTCTTCAAGGGTTGTTTGTTGTCTGTCACTGACCAACACAAAAAGTGTCTGTGTTCAGAATTTAGGGTTCCAACCTTCTCTGAAGATCAGTTTCCCTTGCAAGGCTTTGGCTCCTAGAACGGGGAAGAAAGGCCAACCCACATTGCATAGTTGGATTTCAGGACACTCGGCAGTGGCAGGCTGCCCCTGCCCTTGGTGTCGGACCTGCTGGTTTGGGACGTGCCTCCAGCTCAAAGGTAAGAAGAGGTCTCTACCTCATACTGGTGAGCTCCTCTCCTTAGCACCACTCCTCGACTTCCACTCCTTGTGTTTCGGTCGGGAAAAACAACTCCTGTTGTTTGCCCTCTGCTCAACCACACACATGAAATTTAGGACAATCATTGCCAGTGCCTCATTACTGATTCAGTGAGCTGGAGAAATTCATCCAGCAAGCAGAAAAATCTTCCTTCTGAACTGCATGTCTTCATGGTCACCAAAATCTATCCTTTTGTCTCCTTAGCAGGGAAGATGACTATTTCCCTCTCTTCTGAGGTCTGCTTGATGCACCACAGACCCAAGCTTATCATACTCCCCTTGAAAAAGGGCAGACCTAACACCTGGTTTCATCTAATAGCTGCTCCACAAAGGCTTTTGCAACTGAACTTGGATTCCTTTGTGCATTTCATCTCTCCAAGCAGAGACAATCTGCCCCCCTTTTACCAATTTAAGGGGATGTGTTTTCACTTGCGCACCACTGCGAGCCAAGGAACTGTGGGGGATTTTTTTTGAGTTATAGGAAGAAGATGCTGTGGAGGAACCAGCTGTACTGGGAGGCTCCCAGCCAACAGCACACAAGAAACCTTTCTGATTTTTTCCTTTTGGAAACTGTCTCTGTTTCTTAATGGACAATGCTTGCAATATCTTGCTGACCTTCCTTGTCAGAATCATGGCACGTTGCCTTGTCCATAATGACTGGATTGTCTGAGGCAGACAAACTCATTACCTCGCTTGTAGCGAACTTTGCAGTATTTACTGCGGAAAGTAATGAAGCTCCAACACAAAGAATCTTTTCTTTTTCCTCCTTTCTTCCTCATCCAGGGTTCCCAATGTCTGTAGACAGTTCTAGGACTCTGCTTGCAGGAGCTTTATCTGAGCAATGGTGACATAAAAGTGTCTAGAACTGAAATACAGCAATATGAGAGGGATGATTCTTGAAACTGCTGTCCAGCTCCTGTACCTTGTTTCCTTTTGCAGTTAACATGCTGCCTTGAGTTCTTGAGCACTCCCTGCCTGAAAAATATCCTGCCAGAAAAGTCTCACCAATAAGAGTCTGTGGCATCTGCAGTTAATCTCTCCATAGCTCTGTGCTATGCTAGTGCCTAGGTTTCTTCCAGGGAGGTTTTTATTAAGGATGTGAATTTCAAATAGAAAATGATTTCTCTTTATAATCTTCTGTGAGTAGAAAGTGAGAAAACCAGTCTTTTCCTGTGGCACCCACAGAATCTGCACAGTTCTTCCTTTGGGGTCAGATTAGATTCTCTTGTTACTATATTTTCATATGCTAGTGAAAAAGAAATGATGGCAGATGAGGAAGAAGCTCAGCAAAGCAGACAGCTGGCCTGGTCATCTGAACAGCTTGAGTTCATAGGGTGGGGTTTGCTGGGGTTTGTTTCTCTCCGTCCAGTTGTTAAAGCCAGTTTTTACCCATTTAATACCACATAACCCACCTGGAACACTTTTTTTGAAGTCCTTTCATTTGAAATGGTCTAGACAGAATACTTTTATTGGAGAACACTCAACATATCTGTGTCTGCAGTAATGCTTCTTTGATTTACTGCATCAAGTTCTCCCCCATCTCCCTCCTTGGTGTGTTTGGACAATTCTGTGCAGTTTGAACTGACACATTGGTGTCAAGCATAACTCTTAGCCTCATGTTATGGAAAATGTGTGTTGTGTGCTTGGCTCTCCAGGACCAACGCGTTTGCTTTTACCTCTCGGTGGCTTCTGCTTCCAGAGGGTTTCTGCTGTAATCTGGAAACAGTGAGGGGATCGAGGAGAAGAGGGGAAGAAAATCTGGGAGAAAATGTTTGATCACGACAGCCTTTGCCCTGGCGCTTCCGAAGGTGCCAGGGCCTCGCTCTGGCTCTGTGGAAGCTGGGCAGTATAGCAGCTGGAGGTGACAAGGTATAGGGCAGCCTTGCCTTTCTGTCCAGCAGAGGGAAGCATTAGCTGAGCAACCGCTCAGAGGAAATCCCAACCTGGCATGTGTTAGGTAGCTTCTCTCTTTTTGCACGGCAAAACAAGCCGGAAAAATAAAACTTAAGGGATTTACACAGCCACTGAGTGTCAGGGCATTTATTAAGCCTCAGTTTTAGCTGGACAGGAGGCTACAGATCACAGCGGACCTAGGCTGGACTAGAATTTCCCATTACTAGAATTGCAGATGTCAGCATGTTCAACCCTCTCTCCCCAGCCCACTGTAGGTTTCTGATCTATCCCTTTGCTCCTGTCCTGGCACTTCTGGACTTTGCACTGAGATTCACCTTGCCCTGTTTCACTCTGCATCTTAGGCTGCAGTGGGAGTGGAGTAATAGATGCTTCCTGTGAGTGAAGTGTGGCTATGGACACTTAAAAACAAAGACAAAAAATTAAAACGGAGGTCGTAGAGGAAGAGTAATGGAAGGCAAAATAAAGGGCTGCCTTTAAGGTTGTCTAGCACCTTTAAGGTGCTTCTAGGTGGATTGTTTTATTTCAGGAGACTTCTTCAAATGAGTGGTAACGCTATGGGTTAGAGTAATTAGAGTACTCCCAGGAAGGTGGTGTAGGAGAAATAAATAGCCCTGGAATGCTGCTTCCTGTGACTTTTCAGGAAAAGATAATGTCCAAAGGCTGTTAAGAAATAATGCCTGTGCTTGGAGATAGAAGAGTTGGTGGCTATGGTAGCAAGGGTATTGTTTTCCTAAAGCAGGAACTCAGTCTTCCGTGATTTAGATGAGCTGGATTTCAGGAGACCTGTTGTTAAATCTTTTTTTAAGGAATAGCAAAAAGTGCGTGACTGATAGCATTTTCACTTGGCTCTTCCCTCTAATGGGAATGAAATCCCATTTTAGGTTCCGCTGGTTGGTGCTAGAAGAAGAAAAGGTTAATCTACCCAAAGGGAACAGTCTGCTTGACTCCTTGGTGGTAGGCAATGTAGGGTGCTGCGAAGCTGCAGGGCAAGGCATCAACAGGGCTTTTGATGTCCAAACTTTGATAACTGCCAGGCAAGTCACCTGCAGTCAGGTCCGCAAGCTGTAAAAACCATCAGGCCAGGTAGGTAATGGCATGAGCAGACAGCACCACAAAGTGCAGAGACTAGCTGCTTTACGTGAAGTTACCTGAGTTTCTAGCGATTAACTATTGCCTAAAAGGGTAGTGAGGTTTCCTGAAATAGATTTTTTTTTATGTATACATCTGTATCTATCTATTTGAATATATAAATGTATATCTCCTATAGATGACCTAAAAGCCGGTAAGTATCTAATCTCTACTTGTGTAAGCAGAGCCTCTGAATAGACATCTTTTCTACTGCGATTTAATCCGCAGTTTAATTTCTAGCATTGCTGATTGATTCCTGGATTAGATTTGTACAGAACAGTTTATCTTCTCACTTGTTTGTCTGGTACTGCTTAAAAATTAACCCTTGCGATTAAGTGTTAGGCATGTTTTTGCCCTGAGGTAGTGTTTTCCAGAAATGAAATCTGCTCTTTGAAATCCTCAGTATCTTATCTGTTTGTTATTAAATGTTATCTTTTTAAAACCCCTCAGAGATCAATAATGACAACTCACTTAACAGTTTTCTTTTGGGTTAGTTGTTTGGATTTTTTTTTGAAATGAGTACATTTTGGAGTGTAGCTATATAAGCATTAAATGCAGTTGTTGCTATGTGACTTGATGTTTGCAGAGGGAACCTAGCAGAGCTTGTGTCTTATACCTTACCTCAAACATCACCTGATCTCAAGTTGGTCAGGATTTACTGTTCCCTTGGAAATAGGAAGACTTTACTTTCTGATATAGTAGTTTAATTTTTGAAGTGTTTTCAGAGTCTCTTCAGGTTAAAGTGAAGGTGCTCAGCCTACACAAGCTCAGCACGTGTAATCCAGACTAGATTTAGTATTATGCAAGGCTCAATGAAATGATTTCCCCATCTGTCTTTTTCTGAATGAGTATTTCTCTGAATGCTTCCTCTTTTGGGTAATCTTCCTTTTATCTCTGTTTATTTTGCAGGAAGTTCCATAAGAAGCTGGGTCAGCAGGCATGGCTGGTTGCTGCTATTACTGCCACGGAGTTTCTGATTGTTGTGAAGTACGACCCCTACACCCTCACACTCTCTCTTCCTTTCTACATTACCCAGTGCTGGATGTTGGGGATCATACTTGTGCTCACCTGGACAGCCTGGCGTTTCTTCATACGGTAAGAAGTGCTTGAGGCAGCGTGACGTGCTGCATTCAGCTTTCTTGCAGCCTTTCTGGATCAAACCTGTAGGTCTTTGTAGATTATTTACTTTATAGCTGCTATAAAGCAGGTGAACAGTTAAAATCCTTGACTACATCGAGCTTTCTTGGGTAATGAAGATGACAGCCAAGATCAGCATTTTCTTTTTCTTGTGTTTGGTTCAGAGAAAATTAAGGTGCTTCACAGCTTTGTTGCAAGACTGTTTTGCTGCATTGCAGTTGTCCCAAGCTTTCCTAGTGTCAACAGCAAGTGAGCCAAGTTAAACGCATTTGGTTTGGATGCTGATCTAGCATGTGCCATCTATGCAAGTAAATGAAAAGCAGCAGAACGTGGCTGGAAGAATTAAAGTAATCTGCAGAGCAGGCCCTGTACAATGGTAGGGAGGGACTGCTCTTTTTGAGCATGCTTCTGAAATGTGTTAGGCCTCTGAAAGTGCCATTAGCAAATTTAGAAATGCAGAGCCAGAAGACTGAATGGATTCAATGATTCCAAGGCTACTTGCCTTAAGAACAAGTTATCCTTATTCTTTTTATACAGTATTTAAATTGCTTGTTCACAACACTGGAATAAACTTATTCCTTTTATTATTATTATTTTTAGTGACATCACCTTGCGGTATAAGGAGATAAGAAGACAGAAGCAAGAGCACAAAAACGAGAGAGACAAATGCTTGAGCAACGGTGATGGACATTCTTCCATACTGGATGAACAAAACGGGAACAAACTAAGGGAAAGAAAACTTTGAGCAATGAACAAAGGGTTAAGAGGAACTCATAGTGCTCCAGTTAGCCTGGTGGACAGTTGCAACCCTTATCCTACCTAATTTGTAATTTTCATTGTTAGTTTTCCAACATATGAAAAACCTCTTGGGGGAAAAGATGTCGCTTTGACATACGTACCCCTCCTTGTGTACGGCTAGTGAGAACCGGAGAAGGTCTGTGTAGAGGGAAGTAAGAGCCAACAGCATCTCAACAAGAAGAGACCTTCATTCAAGTATGTCACGTGTCTTCCGTGCAAAACAAGGTTTGGAGTGAAGGGACTTTAGAACAAAGTGCAAAAGGAACCTTGTTGATTTATTTCCAGGAAACTGAGATTTCAATTTTGACATTTGGGCAGCAGGAACACTTGTTTTGGAGAATATGGATATGTTTCACAGGAAATGGATTTTATATTTCTGCTGAAACTACCTTGAGCTGTGGAGTAATGTTATTTAACTTTTTCAGCCACCAGTTAACAGAACTGCAGTGAGAGAAACGTAGGTAGGTGACTGAAGCTTGTGGACAAGATGCGTAATTGCACAGAATATAATACAGTACACTACTGTTACAGCCCCTGTTATGCAGGGGTTATTGCCTTTCTCTAAACTGACTTGCAGCATTCTGGAATAGCCTATGATCATTCTAGGTTATACCACAGCCCTTGGGAGGCAGAAGACTTGTCCTTAGCTTTTTTTAGTTATTATTAATATTATTATTGTTGTTGTTATTATTGGTCATCTCTCAAACTAAAGGAAAGGTTAAATGAGAGACCTTAACCTGCCTTTTGTTACATTCATGGAGTAAAATATGCTACAAGGAGAAAAAGGGGAGTTATTCCTCCAGTCTTATTTGCCTTATTCTCACCTTAGCTTATCAAGGGATTTTCATTCTTGCTATCTGCTCTGTGAGGCATGTCAGGTTCTACCATTCTTTGGGACTGCTCCGTTCCTCCCCAAAATAACTCCAGACTCAGCAGTCCCCTGAGGCAAACTGGATAAGTGTTCTCTGCAGTCATGCACAAAGGAACGTGCGGCCGTCTCTGCCGACAGAACTAACTAAGGGAAAGCTTGTAGTTCTTTCCCGAGTCATGTACAACAGTGGAGGGCCTGCAGGGCTGGCTAGGCAGCGTTAGGAAACCCAGGCTTCATTTTTCAGGTCATTATTCCGAGAGGTAAGGTGCTGCTCCTGGCATGAGCTTAGGGATAGTGTCAGCTGCGCCTGCTCTTAAGCCTTGGCAGTGACCTCAAGACACTGACAGACCTGTAGCCGTATCACTTTTTAAATATAGTAATCTGGCTATTAAAGAATATTTTATGCTATTTTTTCAGGGAAGGGTTTATTTAAAAAAAATATATATAAAAACCACCAGTAAAAAGTGAAATTTCAAGAGCTTGATCTCAAATTTTAAGTGACAGGAGACTTGCAGAGCTGCTGACTTGAGCAAACACTCACATTTCTGACCTGTTTTGGTCTTCTACTTGAATGACAACCAAAATCTGCATTTCTCCTGTGTTTACAGAGTGACCCAAATACTTTCTCCCCCTAAACAATGGGCATTTAGTAGTAGAGCAGACTTTAATTAACCGAGCAGTTCAATTGCGTCTAAAGAGCTCAAATTAAGCATAGTTTGTGGGCCATGGGGGCCGCTCCTGCTGCTTAGATGGAGAGGAGGATGACCAATATGAGAGGTAGCGTCAGGCTTCTCGAGTATGTACCATGTACTGTGCATAGTCACTCGACGGCTGCTCTTAAACCGTAGGATTTTGCTGCTGTAACATAGTGAGGAACATACGACTGTTGTACCTAGTCGCCGACAAACTTGCAAAGGGGCAGGCTTTGCAGAGGTGAGCGGGTATTTGTTTCTATGTCTTTCCACACAGGGTCGTTCTAGTTCTGGCTTTGCACCAGTCTTAGGAACTGTTAACTGCTTGTTGGGTGCCTAGTACCAGTGTCTTGTGCTTGTGTCGTCCCAGTTGAGCAAGGCTCTGGGCAGTGTATTTCCATTCTGTCTGTGCTGATTAATGCTGTGACTCCCCTTTCTGACCTCTGAAACGCAACCTTTTGGGTCTGTTCCCTGACTCAGGGGGTGCCAGGCACATGTGGGGAGAATTCCCATTGGACTCCCACTCCCAGGACCCACTTATGTACGTTGGAAACAACTGAAGAATAGGTGTTCCCTAATAACAATTCTGGAATTTTGAGCTAATACGGAAACACTAACTTGTGTCCATTGGTGTTCATCTAAGCAGCTTTTATGGTTAGTCTGGACAACTGAACCAATGTAATAAAGCGATGTTTTCTGGTGTGTTCTTTGGTACAATGTGTGCTGGTGGCTTTATCTTGCTTGCTGCCTCATGAGGGCGACTGTGGGGCTGATGGAGCTTGTTCTGAATTCCCTTTGGGACAGCACCTATCAAATATGCTGGTGCTGCCTGTAGCTGGTGTTGGGCCTTACGGTAGAGAAGTTGTCCAGATTTTCAATGAAACGAATGTCACAACCTCTTGCTTCTTCCCAAACCTGTTGCTGTTGTGAGGAAACATCTCTTGAAGGGAATTTTCAAACGGACTGTACAACAGAACTGGGCTCTGCACAGCAGGTCTGGTAACTTTGCGTCCTTCGCAAAGCTTGTGTTTTCCTGCCAGATGGATACCTGCCATTGAAGGTGGGTTGTTATCGCTGAAATTGTGCCTGTTTTTAAGGAACCCTTTGATAATCATCCCTATTTGAAGAGTGCTTGTCTTTAAGGAACCCTATAAAGAGGAGAAGAGCTGATAAAACTGTAATTGAATAAGATTTGGCGTAAGAGTGGCTTAAGATTGACCACCCTCACAGCAATGGAAGATGGAGCTGTCTCCCACTTTGATTCACATCCGTATCTTATTTACCACTTTCTCAGGCTAACTTGTTTGGTTTACTCAGAGGAAGCTCTTTTCCTTTCCTGGTTATTCCCTGGCATTTGTACTGAGATTTATCAAAGGTAAGTCTGTATCTATGCAAGAGGAGGGGTGCCTTTTTGCTTTCAAAGCACTCCTGGAGTCTCAGCTGCCTGCTTCAGATATCATTACCTTCTGACACAAGTAGCCTGCTCTGTTCTCTTAAAGCCAGGCTTAGGAGTGAGAAGTACCCTTGCTCCCACCTGCCTGGAGTCCCTGGGGGAAGAAGCAGTAGGGACTTTCTTCACAGCGGGGAGGCCCCTTCCATGCTCTTTTCCTACAGCTGCTCCTTTCCAAAGGGATCTTTCCAGGTCTTCCTCTCCCTCTGCTGGGGAGAGCCAGAAATGAAAAGGCGTTTTGGCTACCTGGCTCTTGGGCTATTTAAACACCACTTTTTGCCTCTGTTTGCCAGCCCCTGACAGGGTGCTTCAAGGTCAGGTATGTTCTCTTGAGGTGTATATATGTGTGTGTGCATATATATGCATATAAAACATATATGACCCTATAAAACATTAGGGCTATTTGAGGTAGGATTTTATATATATTATTTTAACAGTAGTCGTTTTAATAGGTTTAATAAGGTTCTTTTTAATAGATTTTCCTGATGTTGGCATTTTTCTTGGCATTGATGTGAGCCGTAGGTTATGGAATGGACTTGAGGACTGTTTCTTGGTTTTTTGGAAAGGAAATCTACTGTTCTTGGTACTGTCTGCAATGACTCTGTGGTTTGTACATTTTTCCCTCTCTACATGCATTTATTGATCATAGATGCCATCTTTGGTATCTAACGCAGTATTATTTTCAAAGTTTACAATTTCACTTGGTCTTTAAAAAAATACTGAGAAGTAGTTGCTACTTCTGTGAAGGACTTTATATATAAAATTCAGAAACCAAATGCTTTCAGGTGTGTGAAACAATAGTTTGTCACTGCTGAAAATTTGAGGGGAAAAAAGGACTGTTTAAGCAGACTGTTAACTACTATGTTAGGGACTGTTGCTGAAGGTCTGCACATGGTGCACACTGCAGTAGCCATTCACAGTGTTGACAAGTTTGCTGTATCTGCACTTTTGCTTCTCAATTTGTGATACAGGATGACTTCTTAATGAACCATTCCCTCTACCTCTGTTTACCCAGACCTCCCTGCATTATCCCACACTATTTTTTCAGGTTTCCTGCTTTCTTCAGCTGTTACCATAGCAGTATTTATTGAAATGACAATGCTAACTGTGCTTACAAATAAACCAAGACTATATTTTTCACACACTACTACATAACTTCTGTTATTTACTGTTAGACCTATTTGGCTAAAGAATCCATGTGTGCAGAAGTTTAACTGCTTAAAAGGTATTCTGAGTCAAGTTCTTAGAAAAAAAACAGTTTCATTATTTTATGGTGGTAATTTTTAAATAAAATCATGTGTGTGTAAATGTGTATATATATAATTACAAACACACACGTAGATACCTTTTTCTGAAGAGGCTTTTCACCGATGCTCATTCAATCAGCTATGCTTTTCAGTGCTTTCTTTTTTTGACACGCGCAGGCCATTTGTTTATTGATCAATTTTGTGAAAAGTTCCATTCAAAAGATATTTAGGAAGATGCTTAAAACTGAGAATAATGTTGTATTAAACAACCTAGAATATATTACACTAAGTAGCATTTTACTTTTAATTACTTAATTCCTTAAATGGCATTATCTTTCATACTGTTTCTAATTAGATTTCTTTAATACAATTACCAGGATTAATTTTGCTGAAGTCAATCCATTTGGAGATCCGTAAATGTGCTTGGAAATAATATTTCTGAAGGGAAAGCATATTATTCAGTGTTGTGTTGTGGAGTTTCAAGATGTTTCTCAGTATCAATAACAGGGCAAATTGACAGCGATATCTGCAGAAAATGAAACATCATTTGGTTTGCAAAAGTGCACACTGCAATTGCAGCGTAACCAAATGCAACTGTAAAACTGACCATGCATATGGCCAGTGTTTTGTAGTTGATCTTCTTGATTTTTAATGAGAACTGTTTTGGATTTTGAGAGTTGGTCCCAATATCCTGCTTCTGTGGATACTGGGATGGAATCCATACTTGGGCACTCTGCTCCTTAGTGCCCCGTGCCATTCACTTTAGAAACGTTTACTGCAGTGAGAGTGTAAGTCCTTTTTCTGTATTATTTGAAAAACGTATACTTTGTCTGTTGAGTAGTGGTGATAAGTAACATAAGCATATGTTCCTCAATCTGATTACTGCGTGGAGATGACACAATTCTGCATATTGTTGTTGTAATCACCATAGTGGAGCATCTTTATTATTCCTGTGAAACTTGGGGAACTGCTCCTGGATACATTCAGACTTCAGAAGAAGATTGACAAAAAGGTAGGTGGTTTCATATAAAGGTAAGGGCTAATATGTTACAACATGAGTGCTTTTGCTTTGTTGGTTTGCTGCCATGTGTATCCTTGCTAAATCTGCAAGCAATAAAATAATGAAATACTTTTTAAGAGAGTTCATAGTTCTGTTGTCAAAATGCGTAGGTTGTAAACAATTCTTCCTACTGGGGCTTGTTTCCTTCTCCATCCTGCCACTGTCTCCTTGCCTACATCTCCTCATTGAAACGTGAGCCTCACACAGACCGTACCACTGGTGATGTCTGTGATACTGAATCAGATAAAAATTCACTTAAGCATAACTTTTTATGGCTTCCACTTTGCATGTCTAAACAAAATACATGTATTTTGTTCAATGACGTCGTTCTTTTTGGTCTACTAGGTTTTGGTTTTACCAAAGTTTTTGGTATTGGTGCATTGCTTTGCCTGTGATTCCTGTGCAGTGCATAGGTGAGAATTTGTTTTATCAAATTTGAAAATAGCATTTATGAAAAGTTCCAGAACTTGTATTTATTGCCTGAACGAGAGCAGATCTGACATAATACCTCGTTGTTATTGAAGGATTCCCTGGGAAGTGTGGCGAGTGACTAGATAGGTGGCAGAGGGAAAGACAACTAGAGTTATTGATGGAGGGAATGGCTCTCCTGCAAGCCCAGGGCTCTTGTGTCCTGAGTGAGAAAGGGGAGGGTGGACATGACTAGGACTCTTAAAAAATCATTGAAAGTGATAATGAAAGTGAATATGATTTTCCCCTGGCAAAGGAGAAAAATCTTCATTCTGGGTGAAGGAAAGTATTGCTGAATTTCTAGAGCAGCTGAAATGAATGCTAAATAAAACTGTCATCTCTTTACAAATTTTTCTCTAAGTGGCTTCTTTTAATTTTTACTATTGTTTTAAATAGTAAACTACAACACATAAGCTATAGCAGGTTTGACTATGAAAAAATAGTTTTATGTCTGTATATATAGTTTCAGCTGAAATTATACAAATTACACGTGATTGAAATGACACTAAGATTTTTTGTTTTCTTTAACAAGATATTTTTTCTTTTTCTCCAGGCAAAATTTCAAACCCTTATTGATACACTTGGCTTTGTTTGCAGATTGTTTAAACAAAGCAAAAGGAAACATTGAGTCTCATCTGGAACTGACAGCACAGGGTAAAACAGGGTAATGAACTAGAATTCCTGCAGCTAAGGAAGGGGAGGGATTTTATTTATCTTGCTAAAATGCATTAATCTGCGGTGGAGTAGAACATAAAGACCGAGCAAAACAAAATAACATGAAAGCTGTCTCAGTACTTTATTGTAGCGTGAAAACATAAAACAGCACAGCACTGTATTCTAAGAAAATGTCTTCTCAGAAATATCTCATTCTTAGAGAATTTCAAATCCTCATCAACTGTCTCAAACTGCATAACAGCTGCTTTGCTGTAATACAGATAATGTCAAAATGTTCAGAATGTCACTAGGAAATTGGTAAAAGCAGCATAATATTCTAAACAGAGGGAAAGGTGGCTTAAATCAGCGTAATAGTGTCCCAAGTCTTTAAAGATCCAGCCTAAGGCTTGATAAATACTGGTTTCAAAAGCAATAACGTTATAATTAGCAATTTTTATTTTCTGCATAAGCATGAATCTAATTTATTTGCTCTTTTTTAAGCTATTCTATGAATTTCATACAGGAAAAGCCTACAAATCTTTTCTGCAAAGTGAAGAACATCAAATATAATGCATTAGGTTCTTAGCATTATGCCATGTTTTACTGTTTTACTTGACAACTATCATTTGGTGGTTTCAATAGCAGCTGAAGTCTGTTGGGTCCATTTGTTCTCATTCATCCTCCTTCTTTTCCACCTGAGTGAGACCACCAAAACCAATTCCTTTGGGACCAAAATTTTTTGCGTAGCAAACTGCAGGAAAAAAAAAAAAAAAAAAAGGAAATAATAATGGGTGTATAATATAGCACAAAAGCAACATCTGTGCTACTGCTATCTATGAAACATCTTTTACTCATGCTTGAAAGACATCCAGTTAGGACCGTGACTTTAGAATGAAGACCTGTAAAGGTCCATGTCCTTGTGGACTTTGGAGTGAGATTGTACAGGTATGTGCCCACCAGGTACAGCCAGTGATCCTGTTAGGAGGCCATAGGACAAATTTCAGAAGATGTCATACTTGTAGAAGACATCTTTAAAAAGTAGATATTAAAAGTAGAAGATGTGTCTGTTTGTTTTTCTGAAAGCTTTTTAGAAAAGTGTGAAATGCAATTTGATGAAGCTGTTAGGCATGTAGCAAGATAAATCACGACGACTGTACTAGGTCTAAACAGAATAATCTGAGAAAGATTGACTCAGTAGCCCAGCTCAGCTCATTACAGCTCTTACCTTTACAGTAGAGCTCTCCGTCTTTGTCTGTAACGTTTGTAGATTCTAAACTCTTTCCACAAATAGCACAGCGGAAGCACGTCTTGTGCCATGGCTGAGGAAATGGAGACAGCTCAGGTTAGGGTACAGAAAATACCTAGCTCACCGCTACGAGAGATTACAAACAATTGCGTTTTATGGTGTAAAGAAAGTAAAATGGGCTTATTGGTCTTAACAGCTTCTGTTTTCAGTCATGCTAAATTCGTGTAACTTCAGTAGATAGGTTCTCTGATTATGAATTGTGCTCCAAATTAGTAGAAGCCAAAAGCTGTTGCTGTTCAGTAAAGCAATAGCTTTGAGAAGTATTTACCCAGATTTTTTCACAATGCTGGGGATGGATGGAGCAGTGAAGGCTGAAGTATGTGGAGCTTTTAGTTTGGGGTTTTGTTGCTGGGTTTAAGGAGGCTCTGTGAATATTCCTCCTTCACGTGAGGATTCTGCATTTCTCAGCTACTGTTGCAAGACATCAAGACCATGAGCAAAAATTTAAAGATGAGTTAGCTATAATTCATCACCACTTTTGGAAGCAGTTTTGGTTAACTGCTACTTACTTTTCCTCCCCCCATTATCTTCTCCGCAGCATATACTGATTTGCCACAGCGGGGACACTTATCCACATCTACTATCTTTTTGGCAAACTTTGAGGGATTAGTAGGTGTAGAAGGACGAGCAGGCTTTGGTGATCCCCTAAAACAGAAGTTTTCAGTTAAACGTTGCTTATAATATCTTCATTCGAGAAATGTGATTTTGATACCATAACCTGTTTCCTAAAGTGGGCTGAGTAGCAGCTGGTTGCAGATCTGCATGGAGCTGGCAGCAGCTACGTGCATAAGAGATTGTATTTAATGGAAAGCAAAGGTAAAAAACAAAACAAACTGTTTTATTGAGAGGTGAAAGGGAGTATGCGAGCAGATCTGGGATCCTGGTCACTGTCTGGGTGCTAGTACTCAGTAGCAAGCAGCTCTCGAAAAGAACCGCGGGGTTTGCGTGCTCTTCTTTCTCTGGGCACTTGGCAATTTTGACAGGTTTTGACAGGTGACTGTGGTTCTCATTTGGCCAAGGAGCAGCCCTGCCTGGTGCCAGGGTCAAAGCATCAGAAAATTACCGTGCTTTGTGTCTGTAATGTCAGCCTAAGTCTATGACTTCTGAATTACTAGACTGGTGGACTGCAACAGGTCATTAATCCACAGGAAGTGATTTCCAGTACAGAGCTGTATCCCTAATGGGTGAATATCTTAAAGAAATGCATTTAACTGCAACCGCTTATGCTATGCAGGAAACAAACTTCTATTTGTTAATTGGCTTCGTTACGGTAATGTCACAAGAAAGCACTGTTGATTTGGGACTGTGCGGAGAATCATTTAAAAAAATAATAAAAAAACCTCTATAAAAATGTACTGAGATAATTATGTGCAGCTGAGGCCCTTTGAAGATGGTGTCCCATTAGGATTCCTTTGTTCAGTCATATTCTCTGTGTTTTTATAAATAGTATTCAAGCCATAGGGAGGATTAGAGACATTATTTTCCTATGAAAAAAAAAGGAGAGTATGTGGGATTGTGATTATTTCTATAACAGTAAAACCTAAGTATATTTCAGCCTCTGACAGGTTTAAAGGAAGGGGAAAAATGGAGAGAAAAAAGGGAGGAAAAAAATTCTCTATAGCTTTATAGTGAATGTGATTTTTATCATTGTGCTGATGATAGCAAACTACAATTGCAGTGAATTTGTGGGTCTGTGATAACATATAAAGGCTCTTTCTACAGAATAGAATAATTGCCCACTGAAGAACGAAATAATCTACAAAGAAGGTTTAAAGAGACTGAACGTTATTAAAACCTGGTAAAATTACTGTATCCGTGGACAAAAAGCTGTAGGAAAATGCTCTGCTCCTTTTGCTACATGTTGTTATGGAAACTGAATGAAATAGCTAAAAAATGCCCTGCTCCAGAGCAAGAAGCACCAGAAAACCAGAGGATGCTCTTAGTGATTTTTAACTCACTGTTGCAGGTTCAAGCCCAGGTGGTCGCCGGTGTCGGTGCTGAGGCATCCTGCGCCTTGCCCAAAGCCGATACCTTTGGGACCGTATTTCCTCCCGTAACAGGTTTTGCAGTAGATTTCGGATTCATGAGCCGCTACCGTGGTGCTGTCCAGAGCTTTTCTGCAACCCACTGAAAATTAGAAAAGTGACGCACAACTCAGATGGGAATATACAAGTGCTTGCGATGTAGCTCACAGTAAATACAGTTAGTGTTTATTTTTGTTTCAAAAATAGGAGAGTTGATATAAATATACCAAACCACTTGGTGATCCCAGTTCAATTTATCAATGTGCTCAGGCCTCTGCTGTTCCCCTCTTTTTAGTAAGTACAAACAGTAACAGTATCCTACCAACAATATGACACACTGTGCTTATTCTTAGTGCCAAAATACTGTATTGTTGATCCTCCGTTAGGCCATGAGCAAAATTTTCTGGTGTGTGTGTATATAGTCAACTTTATTATTGAAATATTGAAGCTTGCGAGACATCCTTGCTTGAAGCTTTAATCCATGTCGTACAGACAGGATCGCTGTGAGCTGCTCTGCAGTAAAATTTATAAGTGTATAAAAAAAGAAATCAAGCAGGTCATGCTTTATATGGTCACATTTGAGTGGAAGTTGGTTTGAGGGGGCTGATACCTGATAGTCTCAACTCCAATGGAGTTCCTTCAGGATGACAAGAACGTGATTTTGGCAGTGCCAAAAATAGAGACCTCTTCGCACTCCAGTTTGGTACAGAGAAATATCACATAGCTTAGCTCACTGGGGAAAGTCTTGAAGGTTTTGGAATAGAAGATACCATAGGAATGCCAAACACTTGTAATGGAGTCCAAGCTATATGCTCCATGTCACCATTTAAATGTAGCCTCAACTTGAAAGAGTCAAAGAGTTGTTTCTATTTTCCTAACAGGTCACTGTATCAGAGGAGGGAGGGAAAGAAGAAACAAGGAAAGAGTCTTTCTTTCTCCAGTGTCCTTTGAACAAATGTGTGCACCACACAGTTCCCTAATCATCCATGGGCTGCTGATTCCTTGGAAAGAAAAGTCACTTGGGTTTATGTTGCCTACAGGACCTCTGAAATGCACGAGCAGGTGAAGATATTCAGACATCAAGCTCTAGAAAAGTGAGCTGACTTGCACTTAGTCCTTTTTTCACATTTATTTTAACTGTCCTACTGTGAATCTTGATAAGGATTAATTTAAATTAAGAATTTTAAATTGTGTTGGAACCAGTGCAGTTTTATTTTTGTCACCAGACTGTGTGTGTTTTGAGGGGTGGGATAACTTACAAAGAATATTTTTTAGTTAATAGAAGTAATTTTAAGGGCTTCTGTGGATGTGTTAACCTGATCACTTTTTGCTATGCTCTCTTCTGCTTTGATAACTACACTTGGGAGCTAAGGGAGCTAAGGGATGATAGAAATTCTAGCGGTAGATAAAGTGCTTCTATTTTTGGCACCTGAGGGGCAGAGTATCAATTGCCACAACAGATGGAGCAAAAGCCCTTGAAGTGCTATTGTTGAAATAACTTTGAGCCCTGTCATCTCTGGACAGATTCTGTTCATGAGCCAGCACTCGGGACTTTCGGGTTTATGTGTGAGATGCTGCCAAGCGCCCATTACAGCTGCGTTGCAAGCAAAGCCTGGCAGGGAAGGCAGGCAGCAATCTGATCAGAAAGGGACATCTCATGGGGATGGCCTCTCTCTCATCCTGCTCATACCAAACTTTATAGTTTAGGCTCAATCTTACTATGTTAAGTGTTTCATTCAAATTGCTTATTTTATTCAAATTAAACTTTTTCATCCAAAAATACTGGACCATTTTGGTGGTCAAGTATGATAAAAATGCAACAATTAATCATCCTATTAGTTAAACTATCTGAGATTGGGTATGGGAACAAAGATTGCTTTTCTTTGGTGGCAAAAAATTCCTACAACAGGCTCAGTGAAGAGCCGTGCTGTGTGAAACCAAACCATCTAGTTTGGAGCTGATAATCCGTGTGTGTGATGGGAAAAGTAAAACCAAATAACATACCTCTCGTATGCTAACTACACTGAGATGCAGCTTTAACTTTTTACCTTGAACCTGCTTCTGTTTGAAGTACTGCTTTGGTATCTACCCTGTAAATAGTCGGGTTCAGACTTATGACTTAAGAAATGGATGCGTGTAGTAATTCATCAAAACAAACAAGTGAAGGCAAAAAATGAAGAGCTTATTTTGGTTTTAGATGTCTGAGAAAACATGTGGGAGCAAATTTTCATTAAATAAGCCCTAGCAGGGCAGTTTGATATTTTTATTAGTCTCTGGAGAATCTTCTTATTTTGCTGCCAGACTCCGTGTTTTCTCAGCTAACAAGTCGGTATTCTTACTGCAGACTTCCTGAACCTCAAGCATTGTCTGCAAAGTAAAATAATCTATTTAACTATCCTCAGCCCTTATCGCATTGTTTACCCGCTCTGCAAAGGGCAGGTGTAACCGAATTGGGATCGTTCTTGCTAGTATCTCATCTGTTGAGACAGCAGCAATTGCTGAAAGCTGTTTGACAAACATTGTATGAGTGCGTGGAGTAAAAGAGTAAGTGAATGGGAAGATATGCAGCACGGGAGAGGAGGAGCCTCACGTGCCCGATGGGGTATTGGTGGGAGACTTTGGTGACTTGTGTTCCTGTGTGAAATCAGTTAATGTTAGGATTCACCATAAAATTAATAAATCTCCCATATTGATAGCATGAACTTCCCTCATGAGTGCTGTTTATTCAGTTCTTCTAGACTTTCTAATTTGCAACAAACCTGTAATAAGCTATGTTGTGGGGACGGATTGCAGAGATCAATCTGGATATTGATGTGTGGCGATCTGGTGTCTCTAACGAAACCCGTTGAATCCATGTCTCAAAGGAGAGAAGATCCCGAGAAATGTATTACTCTAGGGCAAAGGTTTGGGAAACTAGATTGGATTATTAAGTGCCGCTTTGGAGCAGAGAACTTCCTGCTTCATCTGAAAATAGATGTGGTAGTTCTCATCCCTGCAATTCCGAAAAGCTTGGGAAACAGTTTCATCTTTGGTAGATGCTGCCTCTTGGGGTTAAATAAAAGGTTTGCTATCAGAGGACCTTTCCTCTGAACTGATTCTCAGTTTAAATGAACTGCAGTTGGGCAAACTAGCTTGTGAGCCTTGCTCCTTCCTCTTCTCCCTTCCCCCTCAGAGTTGAAAGCTGCGCGTGTGATACATGGCTCCTCGTCTAGGAGTGTTGTCTTGGGCCTCCTAGGACTCCTAAGGTTTCTAGAAACTGCTGGACAACAGTCAGTCTTCACAGAATGGTTGGGGCTGGAAGGGACCTCTAGAGATCCTCTAATCCTACTGTGCTCTGCTCGAGTTGGTTAACATGTGGTGGGTTTCCTCTGTGAGCTCTCCTGGAAGTGAGGTGTATGTATCCCCTGAAACTGTCCCTGCCTCAAACTGCATGGTGCTAGCTCCTCGGTGGCGTTCAGGACCCGCTGTAGATGTCCCATAAGCAAGTACTTTGAACTGAAGAAACTCTATTTTTCTGCTGAGGAGCAAAGTAGCATGGGAGTAAATTGGCTAGCCTTAAGATTTGAGCAGAGCTATTGTGAGGAAACATTGTGAGGGTCCCACAGCGTAGCCCGACTCACTGCAGAGGAAGCAGGTCTTGTGGAAGCTCCTTCCGTTGCACTGAATCTCCTCGGCGTGGTACACGGTCTTCTCGCAGGCGCCGCACTTGGCTCCACCTCCCCAGTTTGGCATCCTTAGATGCGGAGCGTAACCTAGCAAAATCAAATTAACAGAAGTTAATCTGACAGCAGAAATGAATTGCTTTAAGCAGAGCAGGTTATTTTTTACTCTGGTGGCTTCTCTGGGAGCAGAGAGATGGAGCAATCCCTCTACAACCTCTTCTCCTCTGTGACCAGCAGTACAATTTTTGATGTAAGAGGTGACATCGTACCATTCACACCTGAGGAACTTCACTGTGAGATTAAACAGTTGGTTTTATTTCAGAGGAAACTTCGGGAAAAGCAAGTTGTTGCTCTTCCAAATTTCTTGTAAAACGCCTGCGAGATCCCTGTGCTGAACAACCATGACAGGATCTGTAAAAACGGCTCATTTCCGAAGGTGCCCCAGGCCTCTTTTTCTTTGTCAGTTGTTCTTACAACACAAACATCTGAGGGAAAAGTGAAGATTGGGCTGCTTACTGTTTCCGTTACCATTAGCTGAGCACGTTACCCAAGGTCACCCAAGAGGGTAGTGGCAGCCAGAGCTGACTGCAGACCCGGTGCCCTTCCTGGTGACCACGCTATCACGCAGCTGAACCAACCCCTGCGCCAGCGGTCAGCTCTCCTGCTCTCTCGGTGTTTGAGTCATCGTTTCTGGAAAGCCTGGGCTGTCATCTTGTCATCTGCACGCTGCATTATCAGGTTGTTCCGAGCGCCTGGCTCGGGCCTTTCTTATCCTTCTGGGAAAGTCAGTCACTTTCTTATTATAGTTCTTCTGAAGCTGCTTTTCCTGATGGGCTTGAGTAAATTCAGTGGGAACTATCCTGAACTAAGGAAAGGATTTTGAACGCTGAGTGAAGCCTAGTGCAGGAGAATTTTCTTTGGGTCTCAAAGGAAAAAGGAAGATTTATCACAGATGTGATGTAATATGGTCTTTATTTGAAATATGGTGAATTTTAGGCTTACAGTGTCTGTATGTTAGACACTAATGGCTGTTATTAGCCATCATCTCAAGGAGTTCTTTACTGCATCTGCCAAATTTCAGAATGAAAATGAATACCTCCAGTGCGTGCATGCCTCAAACTCAGCTTGAGATTGGAAGGAGCTCTTTCTGGTCACTAAATCTAAAAATTGAAGTGAAGGCCCCAGAAGAAGGAGGAGGGCCCTGCAGTCTAGGAGCGTGTGCTCATGCTGAAGCAGCAGCACTGAAGACACGGCGCCACGGGCAAGTTTTAGCAACTGGCATTTGATACCACTGTGGATATTAGTGTAACCAAACAAACCCACTCTGGTGTTGGGTCGGACCTTAACCCCATTTAATCACGTATTTCCTTTTGTGACCGTTACCTGCATTAGGCAGCATTCCTGCCATCCAGGAATGAGCCCCTCTCCCCTTCTCTTTGCAAAGCAGCTTTATGCTTAGCTGAGCAAGCTCCCTGGCTCAGTCTTGTCCTCTGCTGTCACATAACAACTGCGTCATTAATCCCTTTCAGACCCTGACAGCTCTCTGGGAGGCTGTCGAGGAGAAGCTTCCCTGACACTCAGGAACTGTCATGGGGCAGGGATGGGAGAAGGCTCAGCTCGCCACCGACTCCGTGGATCGCAGTGTAATGACTGAGAAGCAAAAATCTGACGTGGTTGGAAAAAGGAACGAAAATGGTGGCATGCAAGGAGCAAACTGTGAAGTTGGTGTCTCTTGCTCAGTAAACCCTTCACTGAATAATGATGTTAAAATCCTTTTTAGCTATATGTTGGAGGAACGATAAAGAAGCAGGAAGCAATCTTTCACCTAGGCAAAATCTTAATGTCTTATTTGGCCATCTGATATTTTCTCTTCTGGCATTTTGGTACTGGTGCCTTTTTCCCCTCTTCTAAAAACAAAGTGATGAATCAAATCTCTTAAGCACAAGGGAAAGTTTCCTTAAGCCTGGCAACAGGGTACCTGTTTGAAAGCAGTCCTGCTTACATCATTAGCTGAAGAAGAAAAAAAAGTGCTAGTTCTGGAAAAGTCTGATAACGTTTGATAGTGAAGCTGGTGCCCTTACAGGCCTTGGTTAGAGCTCTTCAAAGAACTTTGCTCCTGTGGCTAATTATAGCAACGTGACTGGGCATGCAGGCACATTTTCCATGTTTTTTTGCCATCACCTGATGGGAAGCTGTAGGAGAAAGAAGTCACAGTAAAAACGTTCCCTTAAGGACACTGGCCTAGGAATGGCAACGATGGCTGCACTGGCTGGCCGAGGCCTGGGGCAAGTCTGTGTTTGTGTTCTTGCTCGGGCCTCCTCTGCAAATATTGAGCTTTTCTGGTAGGAAGTAGATCTATAGGCATATTCCATATGGGACAGAGGGACTTTTTAATATTAGTAATGCCAGGCTCTGCAATGCGTTTATGGCACTGCCAAGCGGAGGAGCGTTCTTGGCCTGGCTGCGTCAGCGTTCAGCAGCCCAGATCGTTTCCTTCCAACACGCGGCTCTTGGGTAGGACGCTACTGATGTGCTCGGGGTGTGCAGCCAGAGATGCATGCTTAGCTTGAGTTAGAGCTCATAACTTTGCTCGGTAGCCTCGCCTCGGGGTAAGGAGCCTTGGAATCACTTCTGTGCTCTTCACAGGCATGCAAAAAATCCCTCTGATTTGGAATATAAAGCCCATGCACGTAAGTGTCGCAGAGTTTCTATGTCACTCTGAGTAGAGTGCCACTGGTAAGAACATAGTCCAAAAATGTATTTATATCCATTGATCTAAACGGGAAGCAGACGCAGCACCGGCTTTACATGGTTTCACAGAGGAGTAGTTCTTTAAAAGAGAGTCCTAGTATTAGATAGGCAATGCAGATGAAAAAGATGTAGGGGAAAAAAAAAAAAGCTGTTGCCTTCCTAAACGCTAGGTTTTCCATTCTAAATACATATGTATTTGGTGGTCTAGGACTCGAGCGATATTTATAGAAAACACAGAAATCGCTGTTGTTTGGCAGGGAGGGGGACGCAGCTAAGGCTGGTTTTACTGCTGACCTGTCCCGTGCCCGTCAGTGACTCATTTGACCTTAGTCTCGCTCCTTCGCCAGCACCCTGGGGATACCAGCACGGATATCTCCTCTGCAGAGAGCTTTGAGTGGCTTCAACAGAAGGACCAGAGGAGCATCGAAATGGCACCGAGGGCAATTGAGTCTCCTCTGCAGGATCTTTTTAAGAAGATGAAGGCTTTTAAATGTTTCTAGGTTATTTAATATCTTTTTTTTTTTTTCCTGTCAGCTTAGCATTGTATTAAGTGTGGTATTTCTTATCAGCAAAAGCCGTGTTTGATTTAAAAATATATTAACACAATTCACTTCTGTTTAAAAGTATCGCTTAAATACCACTCCTTTTTTTTTTTCTCACTATGTCATGTTTAATCTTGGTGTTTCTGCTGTGCAGAGCACAGATCCTGTCACTGCATCTGAAAAGGCCTCAAGGTGTTTTGGTCCAAATCTAATCCATTGCAGAAAGCATCATTTCTCAGCAGAATAGTTATACAACAGAGAAAATGATTGCAGTTGAGGAGTGAGCTCGTTTGGGGGAAAGATATTGATGTGGTTATGTATTTGTAGAGATTTCCTGTATTTGCATGTGCTCTATGGATATAGATAAAAGTTTGGGTTTATGAATTAATGTATTGCTACTCATCTATAGCCCCATCTTATGCTGGCTAGCATTTTTCCTATACTTCTGAATTAAGCCAATGCATAGAAATCAAAGGATGGGATTTCGTACGATGACACAGGAAAGTAAATACCCGTTTTACCTGACCCTGGTCACGCTGAGTTACGCTAGTCCTTTCCAAACAGAAGGCTTTAAGTGACTTGATAAGAAGCGAGTGAGGGGCAAAGCTGATAGAAGACCTCAAAGTCCCGTCTCGGAGTCGCTTCCTTTTATCCCTGCGTCTCCTTCCTACTAACGTCTTATTCTCTGGTGTGGTAACAACACATTTCTATTAGAACAGTTTGGGTGAAGACTTCTGCAGAAATTTAAGATGACATCTCCCTGAGATGCAATACGCTGATACTAGAACCAGATACATAGTCATGACTTAAAAAACTCACCCTCCCAGCCTGTGAGCACTGAGTTCAGTTTGATCCGCGTGGCTGCGGGAAGCTGCATCGTGCTGTACAAGCCATCGCTTCCTTCCCCAGCCTTATCCTGTGCTCTCTACTCTAACTTTTCCTTCTACAGTCTCTTCTTGACACCCTTATCTGTGTACTCTAGTCCCAAGCAAACCTCTTATGGACTTTGAAATACTGCCAGGATGGTTGAGACCAGATCCAGAGTTATTTTAAGTGATAGACTTCATTCTCTGAAATAATTTTATCATTTTGGATAGTTATGTAATTATCTACTTTTTTTTTTCTATTTTTTCTCTAAAGGCCTGGCCAATCATGATATCTTGATGGGATGAGCATGTGAATTCTTCATCTATTTTTCTATAAGTGATCTTCAGTGAAGTTCACAGAAATGTCCTTCTGATATACAGGGCCAATTAATGGCTGTTATGGGATATTTTGAATGACTTTTTTAAGCTTTACAATACTTTTCCTGTCTTAATGAGAATTTTTGGAAGCATGTAACTGCGTATACTGAAGAAAGCTTGTATATTAAGATAGAGAATCTGTGGAAAACATGATTCTTTGTCTTAGAAACAAACTTTTTAAAGACTTGTGCAGTTTCTGAGCTAATCCATCCTCCATGTAGAACACGTGCCTATCTCATGGAGGGGAATTGCCACCACTCTCTTCCTGTAATGCTTAAGAGCTGTAGAAGAAGTTGAGATCCACGGGAATCTCATACCAGCTGCCTAATACAAACCTGTGATTCTGCTGTCAGTTCTATAGGATCCCCAGTTCCATGCTATACCTACACCTTTTTTTCTTGGTAAAGCAGAAAAAAAAACCCCACGCCAATCCTTTTACCAAACAGTCTAGCAGAACCCCCTGTACTGCACTTACCAGAGCAGGCTGATGTTTCTTCCCCCTTTCTTTGGCCGAGTTAAACTCGAGGGGTTCCTGCGCTCTTTAAATGCAGTGGTCACCACTGGGGGCCCTATAAGCTGGGAGGGGAGGGGAATGAGCGAGGGCTTCAGGGATCCCAGCAATGCCATTGCTATCATGGGGCTGAAAATAACCTCTGACAAAAGCCTGGCGTTTTGTTCCCTCGTGAGCTGGTGGACAGCAACGCAGCCCCTGCGACTGCACCTACAGGCATTTCCAAATGGGCTCTGATGGGTCGTACTGAAGGACTGAAACGTTAGCGTTGCAATTAAAGGGCTTAAATGTGAGTCGTAAAACAGTGCTTCCCGGAATGAGTCAGAAAAGATTGCATTGGCAAAAATAATCTAACAAAATAATTAGAAAAATCAACAGCTGATTGCAGGCACCTCTGGGACTCCACAGTCTTAAGCCAAATAGAACTAATGAGTAGTTCACAACTTTGTAACTGCTAAAAGTTTTTTAGTAGGGGAATTATGCTTATCACTTTTAAATTCGTGCTTCTTTTAAGCACTAGGACTTAGCTGACATTAGCATCTTTAATCATTGCATTTGTAAGTAACTGTCAAACCTCTCCGAGCCCCTCGGACATGCGTGTTATTGCAGTCAGTTTAGAGAGGGGGAGATGGAAGGGTAAGAAGGTTTGCGTTCACTTCTTTAAGTGCTTTACAGATTTAATGGATAATCTTGTTTTGAAGGTATTTGAAATCGGAATAATAGAGCTTAAAATTGTAGAAACAGACCTGAAATAAGCAATTGGTGTGTGCAGGTGCATTAGTGTTCATATTCCTGGTGGAGCAGGGCTGTGTTCTCTGTAAATCAAAGGTGGAGATTTAAAAGCACTGCTCAGAAAACTGGAATGCAGCCTATGAAAACTGAAGCTCAGCTGCAGATCTGAGGAACTTGCCTAGAGGTTGGCAATGGAGTAAATCGAGGAGTCGGGTCACGTTTGAGAGGTGGGAAGCTCAGCTAGTCAGAGCGAGACCCGACTCTTCTGGGGAATCAAATGCTTTGAGGGGGGAGAAGGTAGCGCTTCTGCCTGCAAGAGGAGCAAGAACAAAGCAAAGAGCTGAGTGTTATAAAGCCCAATTGCAAAAGCAGGAGCCCAGGGACGCTCAAGAGGAAATTGGAATAAGTGTTCAGCTTTCATAGCAGAGCATAGGAATTGTGGCAAGAGCCTTTTGCAAAACCTAATTATTACATTTTTTTCTTCTTCTGCTTACTACAGGCTCCCCCAAAAAAAAGAGTTTTGAAGTTTATTTCCTTTGCCTAATGCAAATTTCTATAAATCTTTGCCTTTGTCCTCACTAGAGTAAAAATGATTGAAGAAAGCGTGAGGAAGGTGAATATCTGATCAGTTACCACCTAAAGGAGAACAGGAAAACCTTTGCTCGCTGCTGCAGTGAAGTGCTCTGTTTCCCAGCTTTTGCTTTTTTCCCCATCGTGTAGCAGCTTTTCAAGAGCTCTCCTCTTCAGTCAGCTCTATTTTGTATTATCCAAAATTGCTTGTATTACTAGAAAGCAAGCCAGTTAGTTGTTCTAACACACAGTTCAGTCTTACTGTCTCACCCAGGCCAAGTCTGAAGCTCAGGTTTTGCTTTGGTGATTGAAGCAGTCTTTCTCCCGAATGGCACATACAGGTGGTCCCAGCTCCTGAGCACAGCTGGTCTGGGTGGGCCAGATACTTCATGGAGCAGAAACCTTGTGGTTTCCGCAATGGACAAGCTCTTTTGGCAGATAAAGATGAATTTTACACTTTGACCCTCCTTCTGGAGAGATAATAGAATTTAAAAGTGGAAATAGAAGTGCAGCTTTAGCTGAAGTTTTGCCTCAGGAATTCTCCAGCAGGAACTTATACTATTAATAATGACTAGTATATAGCATCTGGCTCAGCCCTTTGTCTCAGAAGAGAGGCAAAGGAGGGGGGGGTGTTTGCAGTCAGGCTCTCGTGTGCCCTGTTTGTTGGAAAGGAGGATTCCCAGCTGGCGTTTGACTTGTGTTGGTGCCAGGTTCTATTTAACTCTCTGAACTAGGTAAAAATCTCATTTTGTGACACTTGGTCTTGCATGTTGTAGAAGACTTACATGGGACGAGGTTGCTTTGAATTCCAGACTTCGTAAATCTCTTCCTCTGTTCCCTGTTGTAAACTCTAGGGGTAATTCAGAAAGTCTAATCTAGTTACTTTAGATTAAAATCAATTTGGGGTAAAATACCATTCTCTCTTTCTTCAGAAGATGGAGTTATCCCTATCTGGCAAAAAAAAAAAAAAAGCTAGGGATTGTATAGTATGTTATTTAACTGTTAATTTAATTTGATTAAGCAAAATTCTCAAAAGGTGACAGGGTCATGTAAGCTTAATCAGAACAAATTTATTTAAAATACAGTATAAATAATTCTTAATTTAATCAAGTTTATGTAAAATTTCATTTTTGTTGTTTTTACTAACTTTACAAAAGAGCATTATTGAACAAAGAAGCAAAAGAAACTGTAACTATGGCCTTTTTGTTAAGACAAAATATTTACATGCTCACAGTACTTCCTTTGTGCAAAATATGCACTGACTTATAGACTGTACCTTACTGTACAAAATCAATTTCAGCTTACTTTGCATAGCAGAAAAGCAACACAGAAAATACTAGATATCTAACTTGGTTGCTAAGACAGTTTAGATGAGCCTCTTTCAAAAAATATTAGACATTAACTTTCCCATAAAGAGCTGCTTTAAATTCTAAAGTACTAATTAAGGCTATTCCAGTACTGAGGTCTTGCCCATACACATCCACAATAAACCCTGTCCATTATATGATCCTAGATGTGTGGAGCGTTGTCTGCTAACACATTCAGCGACTCCATATCCTGAAATTAGTCTTCTGACACTTCAAGTTTTCTTTGAGGAATGTACAAGGTTCCTTGAGAAATTGCACCAGTACCATCTGAAGTTGCAGAAAAGGAAGACACTGTGTTTGGCCCTCCTGGGGTGCGGAAAAAGTTTTCTTGCGCTGCTTGAAGCTCTTGGGGTTCCTTTGGACCACTTGGCTAAAACAATGAGAAAAAGAGAAAGTTATTTGCACTGAAAAAAAAGTGAATTCTAGCTTTAGGTTTCCATATTTTTTAACATTTTAGAAACCTACCAACTCTGTACTGAGGTTATCTATTTTTGTGTATATATCTGTGTGTTTAGAAAAAAAATCTGGTTTTGTTGTAATCTTCTTTTTTTTGTGAGTATAAACACACCTTAGGCAATACAATGTTGCCTAAGGTAGGCATAAAGGTGTAGATTTCTCTCTACGGATTTTTGTTTAGTCCTCTATCAAGCTTATCCAATTTACAAAAAAAAAAAAAGAAAAAGTCCTCAGGAAAAAGTTAGGAGAGTAATGAGATGTAACAAATGCAGATTCTGTAAATAGATGTCATCTCAGATCTGTCCACACTGTCTTTAAGAGAGTTCTCTTCGCATTCTGGCATCCTTCAACTAAGCTGCCTCCAATTCCCCCCAAGAAAAATGATGCTTGTTCTTGCTTTCCAGCCTGTAATAAGCTTGCCTTTCACTGTCTGTTACTCCAGGTTTTTGCAGCAGGGCAGAATTTTAAGTAAAGTACCTGCACTGGCCAGGATGTTCAATATATTTTTACCTACCTTCTCTTCTTTCAATTTTGTGTTTTCTGAGCTATGGCTAACGCTTTCTGGGTTTGAAGAGATTGTCATGTGCTGAAGAACAGGACTTGCAGGAACGTGCACCTCAGCAGGTATTAGTCCTAAATGCTGCAGCGTGAAGTTCAGAACTGAAGAACTCGGAGTCTGGGCAGGGCTCGTGTTGCTTGAAAGGATACAGGAGTTGCTCAGTACCGGCGCAGCAGCGATGGAGGTGGGCGATAGCATTATATTCAAGGGTGTTATGTGGAAAGCAGGAATGTTCACTGTTTTCAGCTCCGGTGCTGTCACGGGAATCACACCTAAAGATGAAACACATCAAGGAGGGAAGGGGATTAAAAGCTGACACTGGATCGCTGTAGCAGTGATTTAATGACCCGAGTCGGCTAAGTTTATCCTTCAGTCCTGCAAGACAGAGATCTATGCGTGCGTCTAGTTCAGTACTCACCGGCGATGGGCGAGCTGTAGGTAGCGTGCTGTAACAGGCACATCCCAGCTTTCTCTTTGTTAGAGAAACCTGCCTCGTTGCCGTGGTGGATGCACTGAGGAAAAGGAATAAGACAGCGAGATGGAAAACAGGTCTGGAAGAGAAAGATACAGTCACTTGCACTCAGCAATGTAGCAAGCAGCCTTTTTGAAGTCCTTCCCCAGAGTTGCACTCATTTAGTTCATTATTCTCCATATTCCTGTTCCCTTGCCCTTAGTTCTTTATCCTCCATCTTCCCAGGACTCCCTAGTCCATGCCCTGTACTACTTTGATGCCTGAAGTCAGACACCACTGACTCAAAGTATCACTTCTTAGAACAAGACCACCATAGTCTGTGGCAGTCGGGTGGCTCTGTTTCCAGCAGCCGTCCTCAGTAAGGGGCTGGAAATCCGTTCCACATTAACACATTGCAGTTAGACACAAGAGAATTCTGCATAGTGACTTCTTTTCTAACAAAAGAAACATCTAGAGCCAGTCATCACTGTGTCACCTCACTCTGCATTTTGTTTTGGTAAGACACATCCTTGAAGATGGTATTCTTTGGCATTTGCATTTACACGCTCTGCTTTTGTTGACAAAACTGCCCTTTAATGCAGTTCTTTATAGCAGCAAGTCTAATTGCAGAATGTTAAATTTTACTAAAATATAAAAATCTCTATGGGGTTCTGTTATAAATTAAAGTATTTGAAACTGTATAGGCAAAGGACTGGGAAGATATGGAATCTCAACAGTACCTCCATCCAATGAGTCTTAGTTACCAACTTCATGCCAGTCATCTCATTTCCTCTTAATTTGTGTGCTTAATGCAAAATAGAAGAGTACTACAGGAAGTTTTTAAAAGATTGAAAAATAATTCAACAAAAATTAACCTATGGCTGGACTGACTGTAGTTTTGTTTGTTTGGCAAAGAGTGCTCCTGGAAGTGGTGGTTTTCCAGGGAAAGCTTTGAGGCGCTGTGGTACCTGACAAAGTTTACCTCGTGAGCAGGAGTGGAAAATGCCAAAGGTATTTCTTGTTTAGTTTTGGTTCTGTCCTCCTCTTCTGGAACGGCTTCCCTCTTGCATTGGTCGCAGCAATGCGCCACGTTTTGATCTAATTTTTCAACTTGGCTTGGTCTCTCTCTCTCAGAAGTGTCCATTTCATGCTTAATCTGCAAACCATTGGAAGGTGGTTTTTCATTTTTAATGGATTCTCCCTTTAAAAAGGTACATTCAAAAACATAGGCAGACCTGGCACAAGACAGGCTTTACAGCCTCAGTCATAAGTCTCCAATAATATTTGTTCCTTCTCTGTTATCCCCCCTTGCTCCTTTGCTGCTAGTGTGTGTTTGATGCCACTGACATTGTCAAAGCACACACTGATAACGTTTCACAGCTGCAATGTCATTCAAAACGCATTTTGTTATTCCAGATGCATTTGCATTAGCAAGCAATTACAGACAGTTCAGTTTATCTGTTTTTGTACCTCCAAAATTATTCCTCCAAGGCACAGAAACAGGTGCTCTCAAATGACAACATCAAATGTTGTTGTATGTTGCAAAGATTCTGCAAGGCTGTAGCACAACTGCTCTTCAAGTCAACTAAAGGATTATGTCTTTACAAGATAACTCCTCGACCAAGCTTTGTGATGTATTTATAAATTTTATATCATCTGATAGGTTCTCAAATGAGTTTGAGAAGAGTAGGTAGCACCATCATTAAGCTATGAAATGAGATTACAAACCAACCAAACAAATTAGCTTACCAGAGGAGTACTGGGGCTTTTGTCATCACTTCTACACCTTTTCCTCGGACTGTGTTCTTGGAATGCTTGTGATCTTTTGAGGCACTTGTGTGACACGGATTCAGGCTGGACAGTTTGTCTGGTGGCAGCTGTCAGGATGTTTCTCGGATCACCTTTATCCCCGCGATCCTCTCCTCCTTCAGGGGGTGTTTGATTCGCTGCTTTGCCGTTGATCCCTGTCCTGGCAGCCGCGTGGGAGCAGGGTAGAGGCTGCAGCATGAGGCTGGGGCTGTACGTGGTCACGGCGGGGGCTTGCGACGGGTGCAGATAGATGGTGTAGGAGACGCCAGCCTGGGCGGGGGGCAGCAGCAGCGGCGCCGCGGGCAGGACGCCCAGCGGCCGCGCCGGAGCTGCCGCCCGGGCCGGCACCGTGGCGGCCGCGCGCGGCGAGCACTGGGCACCTTCCAAAGCCAGCTGCGCTTCCAGCTCTTTTGCATTCCTAAATACAAGTCAGTAAGGTAATAACAAGTAAATCAATCCCCTGCCAGGCACGTTTGCCCTGGCAAATCATGGTTTGCCAAACCAAGGCTTAACACAACTTTGTACTTCTCTATCCCCTAAACAACTTAGAAACAAAAATATCCTCAAACAAAATATATAAAAAAATAAAGTGGCATCAGAGGCCATTTGAGACTATTGCCTAACCCTGGCTTGAGCATAACTTAAACTTAACAGCCAGGCACAAAATAAAGCTTCTCCCCATAACGCTTGTGTAAACTTACTTTGATTGTCCTTCTAGCTGATGTTTAGAGAGCGCTTCAAGCTGAGCCATTTTACCTGGGACACTTGATAAATTCTCATCGCTACCTGGTGGGAGAGGGAAAATAAAACAAAGCTCATAATACATCAGCTTTGGAAGTTAAATTCAGGCTTCAGACTGCATTGTTTAATGCATACACATTTAATGAGGGGACAATAAGACTCTGTGTTATCAAGCTGCAGCCCAGCCTTGATTTGATCAGAGTGAGCCTTACATCAAGTAAGTTGTAAAGTCTCAGGTCAAGGCTTTTTTCTGTTGCTTTGGTTGGTTTCAAAGACAATGCACATTAAGAACAGGAGCCCTGATAGGAAAATTTCTGGCAATTTTGCAGAACACCTTAGGAAAACCTGAAAAAGTAGAGTTTTCAGGTAAGTAAAAAGTAAAGTAAAAGTAGAGTAAGTATTTTTCTGCTTGAACTCCAGGTTAGGTACTATTGCACCTCTAATTTGTTCAGTGTCAAAAGAGGAGACAATAGTCTGCTGTCATGTACTGAATTTGGGCCAGACCTAAATGAGTGTATTTATATTATTGTAACTGTTCAAGCCGTGGCTGAATTTGATCCATCAAACTGAAAAGAATTGCTACTAACTGCACAGCTTATTCACTAAATGTGGATCTTTTTAGATTTATTTTCACTAAGTTTTGTCAGCATTCAGGTTTACCAGCACTGCTTTTTTCCCATCTTGTCCTATCTGTGGCAGCTCTAAACAGGCTTATGTTGTACGTGAGCTTACCCAAACACATTTATAGCTCCTACAAGAGGATGGTGAGCTCAAGTGTTTAATGCAAGACCCTTCTGAGTTAAGAACATATTCAGATAAAAAAAGTACAGAGTGTACTTCGTCTGCTACATACTTGTGCTTATTTTAACTGGACTGGTAGGAGCAGACTGGATCTTCCTTCTGTCATTTTCTATGCTTTTAACTAACTTTATTAGAGATGGATGTCGTGTAAAGCCTTGCTTGACTCTTGAAGGAAAAAGGTTTTTTGAACACTGCTCTTTGGAAGCGATGGATTCCGAGGTAGGTGGGACCCAGGTTGCAGTGGTGGCTCCAAGTTTTGTATCTAAAAGCAGAACAAAACAAAGAGCAAATATCAATGACTGATTACAGCACCAGTAATTAAAAGAGCCTGATTTATAAACATTGGAATACCAGTAACATCAAAAACTGAAATGTGGGAGTCTTGATAAGAGACTCTACCCTGCCTGGAGAGATACGTATTTGATATACTAGTGTATATACTAGCATGCTCTGTTGTCAAAGACCAGGTTCGTGGCTGTAACTTATCAAAGACTTAGCTTTGATTCCTTGGCTCCCTTAGCTTATGCTGTCTCTTCTTCAAAAAAGATTTTCTGGAGATGAAAACAAAGGAACAAGGAAAATCCATCAGCAGGAGAGACAGAAAATGGAATATACACCTACCCCGGGCATTTGGCAAGACCTCAGGTCCTGTCCACTTGAATGCTGGTTTTCTACCTCTTTCCTCTGTAACATGAACTTTCTTGATAAGCTCAAGGCTACTGAGAACGTTTGCTATGTCGTAAAGTCTCCGAATTTTGGCTGAAACAGAAGCAGCAAATGTGAACTACGGCACTCCAGTTTCCTTAGCAAATTACCATCCATCAGATTAAGAGCAGTATGACATTCTTGTAGCAGCAGTCCAAAAACTGTAAAGTTTCTTTAGGAACACAATTTTGGGGAACTGATATTTATGCTATGAAATAACATATCTCACTGTAAGTTTACTATTTAAAATGGATTTACACAGAAAACCTCTAAAGTAAATATACTGATAAGAGAAGGCATTACTCCAAAGGTTATTCAAAATGAGTCTCTGGGAAATGGAGCTCTGAGCAGTGACCAAACCTGTACAAGTTCCATAGAGAAAATAAGTGGCTTAAGAAACAGGTATAGAGAGGGAAGAGAGAATATGGGGCTGTGGAAAACACCCACCAGGATAATCATCCCACCTGTTGTTCTTAGCTCTTCAGGCTAAGCTATTAGGAGCAAGGCTTAGGCAGCAATGAAATTGCAGCTGAACTCTTTGCCTGCAAAGTGAATGTGCTTAACCCACTGTATCTGCTAGCAAAAAAAAAAAAAAAAAAAAAAAAAAAAAAAAAAAAAAAAAAAAAAAAAAAAAAAAAAAAAAAAAAAAAAAAAAGCCTAGCAAGTCATGGGACAGGGAAAGACTGTCCTGAAAATGCTTTTATTGTGAGACAGATGTTAGCAGAGGAAGAAGAAAGAACAAGACCATAAAGACGTGGGTGAGTTAGAGCCACCCACTCACTCCATGTTGCCATGATGTAGTGGAAAAGAAATTACGAACTGAAAGTGCTAAGGATCACTTTTTTTTATTCCGTTGATAGTTTCACTAAATAAATAAATAAATAAACCAACAAAAGGGCAGTGGAATCTGCTGGAGAATCCAGGAAGTATGAAGTTTGCACTGAAACCCAAAATTCGTTCTTAGTCCCTCAAGAGCAGGTACCTTTTTAAATGTGAATATACAGGCCTAGACCTAGAAGTACCTGTTCATTTGAATGGGAAGGGGGAAGTGAAAGAACTGAAAATCAGGTTAAAAGAATGAAGAAACAATTGGCAGTTAAAACATTAGTTTTCACTTCCTCTCACAAGCAAACTATTAACGGGACTTCTACAAAATGTCTTTAGATTTCTGAACAGCAAGTTGTATGACCAGAACACTAATTTGCATGGTGCTGGGACATCTTTGCTGAAATGATGCTGAAAATCTTTGACAGATCACTTGAGGAAAAAAAGAAACTCTGGCTAATAATTACCCTCGTGGCATTGCTGTCTGGAGAATGGATTTAAAGGACTTCTCTCCTATGGCATGTATGCTCAAGTCAGTCCTGATTAAAAGCCATGGAAGGAGTTCAGTAAGTTTCTCAAAACTCAAAATAATTTACGGGAGGAAAAAGATGATTGTATTTTACAAACTTAAAATCTTGTATCAGAACAGTTCATTTAACGTACAGTTGATATTCTTATTTAGAGGATCAAAAAGCAGACAGCACGAGTGGCACTTTACTTACTTTTAAATTTGCTTTTACCCAAGTCTTCAAACTGGTCTTCTCCAATTAAGATTTTAGCGGCAACTTCAAGGCTTACTATTTGAGGAGTTGATACAAGAAACAGCATCACAAATTTCTGGCTCATCACTCGTAAAGACTTGTCTTTCCTGCTATTTACTGATGCTGCAGCAGACAGGGAAAGAGTTAAAGCATTAGATGACAGACCAGCTGCAAACAGTCTTAAAACACTGAAGAAATCCGGTGAAAAATATTTGGCAGTAACAGTTATTATAAGAACAAACTACATGCAACTAGTCAGGGACAACCTGAACTCCAGGATCACGTCTCTAAAGTCAGATATTTGCAGGGATATGAAATGGAAGAACGAAGAAAAGGACTGCGCTTCCCCTTGACCATTCCTATCATCCGACTAGTTGTAAGCTTAAAAGAATTCTTAATTGCAGATTTAACAGTCCTTAATGAATTATCTCCTCCATGAATAATTTTTAAAAATTCACGGAGCCATTTCTGCTTTTAACATCCAATAGTAACAAAACACACAATTTAATTGTATGTCATATAAAAATATCTAGTGTTTGATAGTTTCACCTGAACACACTCATTCTTGCACTGTAAAAACAAAACAAAAACCTGTGCAAGAATCAAATGATCCAGAAAGCTGAAAAAGTTACAGTGCTTTTCAGGTGGTAGTATTTAATAAAAAGAAAAAAAAGCACCAATAGATATTCTTTCCAGCTCCATAGATACTTATAACTACAGGCACATATAATTCCAGATTTATAAAGAAATATTACCAGCACGAAATTCCATCCCTGGGAGCTCAACAAAACACATTTCTGAGTGCTCAGCTGAGCCAAAAGATCTTGCCATTTCTTCATTTCCTTCACCATCCGTGTCAAATTCATGCTCATACTCTCTCTTCTTGAGCATCTCTATTTGTTGTGTGTATTTGTTCTCTTCCCCAACCTTTTTCAAGGTTTGCAGCGTTTTGGCGAGGTTGTGGCGCCCGTGCCAAGCGTATCTGTTCTTGGCAAGGCGGCTCACCATGTGTAGGCTCTCGAGCACGTTCACAATATCATATATGCGCCTACGTTCAACATCTGAAAAAGGAAAAACAAAGAAAAAAAAGGCATCGATATGACATATTTACTGCAATTTCATTCCCTGAAATATTGCTTTACACATTAAGAGGTCAGTTTTCTGTATACTACTTCCTTATACACTAATATACTTCTAGGTCATCTTAATGGATTCCTCTTTACAAAGTTTTCAGCAAAATTTTCAGGAAAATGTTGTAAACATATCTGCAGGTGCACTGACAGCAAAACTTTGATAGTGAAATTTGTAACTCTTAACGGTTTCATGATGCGTATGCTCCTGTAACTTCATAGCCCTTACAAAGGAGCTGCAGACCGGCAACTTAGACTTCAGTTAAATCACTGATGAAATTAATCAGCGATATGAGAAAATTGGTTAAATTATCATAGAGAGCAGAAGGTCTCTCCTTGCTTTGACGTTATGATTGGACCAGGAGTTAAGGGTTCAGTTTGAGAAAGATGAGCTTGTGCCACAGAATTCAACCCCTGAGCTTAAGCTTCCTTCCTAGATCACCGAAAGTGCAACGTGTTATTTGTAGTATCTCTAATAATATTGTAATGTTTGATATTAAACAGAATCCTGGGCTTCTCAAGTCTGTCCACTGAAGAAACTTCAGCCCCTTTATACAGTCGCTGTACGAATGGACAGCTTAAGCTAGGTTTAAGGGAAAGCTGGGGAATATGCTGTAAGCGTTCAAATTTTACTGAGCAAAAACGTTCTCGACCGCAGTCGTCGGCTTCTTGGCATATCTCCGTGAAGAAGCACACAGTAGGGTATACACAGACAGACTCACTAAGCTCTTCTGCTACTTCGTCAAGGCAGATGTAATTATTCTCAGCGGCGCTGGGGTAATTAGGATAGCGAGCTAAGAACTTGTGGCACAGTAATCCGAGGCTTTTCTCTTTGCGGCTCGGTTGAGACTTCTCGTATTCGTCTCCGGATAACTGCTCCTGTACCGAAAGAAGAAAAAAGCCCCCGCAGTGAACAACCGCGCTGATATAGAACTGTGTATAGTTATGGATAACTAAATATACATATAACTAGTTATATAACTATAATTAGTATATGTATAGACAGCTTTACTGGGAGCCTAACCCTCTACCTTTGTCCTCCACAGGAGCGGAGCCAAAGCAAGAAATCAAAGCCTGCAACGAGGCAACACTCGGATTTTGGGGGTAAACGCCCCAAGGTGGGTGCAAGCGAGGGCGCGGGCCAAGGGCAGCACGTACCTGCAGGCCGGCCAGCGCTCGCCGCTGCTCCCGGCTGCGGATCTCGGGGCTCGCGGCGCTCATGAGCACCTTGAGGTTGGCCGTGGGCGTCCAGGGCTCGGCGGCGGGCGCTGCGGCCGCCTTGGGCGGCGTCGCGAGCACCGGGGCCGCCTCGGGCCGCCGGTTTTCCTGCGTCGGGAAGGAGGGAGCGGCCGTTAGGAGGGCGGCCCCGGCGGGTACTTCGCGGGGAGAAAGCAGCCGTTAGGCGGGGTCCAAAGGAGGGATTCGGCAGGTTTTATTTCAAAAAGGAAAGAAAGGAGGATGCAGGGAGGAGAGCGCCCGGCCGCCGTTGAGCTCCGGGGCCGCCCGCGCGCTGTCAGCGCCCCGCGGCAGCGGCGCGGTTACCTTGTCGCCCATGTCGTCCCGCTGCCTCCTGCCGCCGGGGGCTCGGGGATCGCTGCGCGGGGGCGGCGGAGAGACGCGTTAGCGGCGGCG
>VZSG01000522.1:472838-491261 GCA_013398315.1 Nothoprocta pentlandii | reverse complement strand
TCCCGCCAGGTAGCTCCCCGGGCGGCTCTTCCCTTCCCCGGGGTCTCGCGCGCAGCGCCGCGTCCAGGTGAAGAGCCCCAGGTGCGTTAAATAAAAACACACATAAAACCGGCAACACACGGAGGAGATCTACACGGCGGACTCAGCGCTAGGGTCTGTGCACTTTGAGGTGTCCTTAGGCAAAGGTTTAAAGAGGAAATTCCTGACATAAGAGCTCTTCGGAGCAACGCTTCTGCTCCAGTAACTCGTGGGCCTCTTCTGTGGATTTCCGCACCTATTTCCCTGTGTTCTTCTTCCCCAATTCCCGTCTCCTTCCCTCTTTGTGGTAAGTGTAGGCAGGAGCAGCCTGTGGGTTTGAACCGTCCCTCTTCCCTCCTGCTCTCGCTCGGCTCCGTCCTCGTAGCCCAGCAGAAAGCATCGTCTGCGAGATGCCCTCTTGAGAGGAAAGAGTAAAAAAGGATTAAAAGATGTATGCCCTCAGCATAGGATCCAGAGGCAGTGGTATCTATTTATGAATAAGCGATTTTTTTTTTTAATGTGTAGTTTTGAAATGTTTGTATGGTGGCTCTCATGTGGGAGACTTGCTCTACTGCCAAATAACGCTCCGAATTAAGAAAGTGGGAATCGGCATTAGAGAGAAATACATAACATTTTATCCATGTTAGGTAAACTAAAGCTATTCGAAGCACTGTCGTGTGGATTGGGGATTCGGTGTGATATATCTTAATGGTTTAGATGTATCTAATTCAGTGAGTGGTAAATGGAATATGGTAAATAAGTGAGGACTGAGTAAAATGAAATGCTTCTTATACCTGTGCTGAACAAAGCTAAACACTGCTCCTTCTCTTGTCTGTTTTTCTCCTCCCGCGTAGCCTTGACTCTGCATTTACTGAGGAAAGCACGAACGTGGTCTCAGCACGTAGCTGTACCTCTTGTATGACTGTGTGTTGCCAGGAGCGGGTTGTTTCACGGCACCCACCCTGGAGTCGATGCTTGTGAGCTCGCTGGATGCGTCGCTGCACATCTGCCACGCTGAGCGGTAAGTAGCTGCTAAATCACACCACGTTCATGACGACTTGGGCTGAGATCATTCCGCTCAGGTAATTACAGGTACAAGATGCTTCCCGCAAGCCCGTCATGGCATGAAGTACAAGTCAATTAATGCACGTTATCTCTCCACTTGCTCTAAAACCAGCAGCTTCAATATAATCCTTACGGAAGGTGAAAGGTAAGAGTTTGAAAAGTTTGATCCATAGCATCTTTCCATTCCCTGCATATACATAAATATATGTATACATGCATATGTACAAACACACACACACACACACATTTTAACAGTGCCTTGCTTATGCTGCAGGATTGACTATGGGGGTAGATCTTCCCATACTGTGAATCCTGGGGACAGGCTTGTCCCTGGGGAGTTCGTGTGCTGTTAAGTCACTGTTATATCAATCTGAGCCTTTGTTTTGTAGAAGTTTTTAAAAATGCAGAGTAGATTCCAAAGTATAACCTAGCCAGAAAACGCAGCTTTATCCTTACTCCGGTGCTTCCGTAGGGCTTAATCCCTTGGGTCCCTTCTAGATGACAGAGCAAGCTGAGTCATTGCATCCCATCCCAAGTGGAACGGGGCTGCAAGTGGAAGTGCCCGACCCGGAGAAGCTCCAGCCTCACCCAGCTCTGCACCCACTGGTCTGACTAAAACAGAACCTTATCCACTCGTACTGCTGAAAGAGCAGATGCAATTTGACTCTGGTCTCTTTGCTATCACTTGTTTCATGGTGTTCTGAAATTAGATTAAGTCAGTTGGTCAAAATCAGGCTGGAAAGGAAAAGGTGTAACCCTGGATTCCTTAATGAATTCCTTAATAACCCAATCCCTGCCTCCTTTGGGGAATGCTAATTAAAACTTAATGCATGCACCAGAGAAAACATTGGAAGAATATTAATAACATGGCACAAAGTAAGAGAGAGAGATGTAGTGTTCAGCTGCTTTGCTTCTGCGGGTGTATTTTGTGAAGCTGAATTAACAGTGAAGGGAGATACAGGCACAGATAAATCTGGATATCCAGGCTCAAATGCCGTGGAGGTTCATCAGGGCACTTCATGTTTAGAGCTCAGAGCTCTGTGTGCTTTTACCTCAGGTGTGTTTCACCCCACTACTCAAGTATTTTACAGGGCCTAGTATCTAAATCACTGCTGTGTGTTTAATGTAATTATTTCAGCATTTGGGAGATGAGCTACCTCTTTACTAAAAGAAAAGGTCTGTAGCCATTTAAATTGCAAGTTTTTGAGAAGTAAGAGGGATTGTACTTGCCAAAGAAGTGCACAGGCAAGTCTTTCCTTGTAAGTGTTATTTTTTGATCCAAATCTCAAGTGTAATTTGGAGCAAAGACCCATTTACTTCATGTCTTTAAGCTACAGGATTATGGTCACTAACTGGGATACTGCAGAGCTATCACTGCACGTGGGTCAAGCCAGTAGTGATGTTAAATAGCACCTGATACTACCACTTGGATGTCTTCTACCATGTATTCAGAGTGGAATGCAGCATAGATGTCAAAGCAGTGTCCTGCATTTCCTAATTCAATTTCTATTTGAAAATTTTCTTCACCTCCATTAACTTCTCCTCTTCTTTCCATGGGCTGTCCCCTCACATTATATTTGAAGGCTGCTCCTTTGAATTAGTTCTTCACGCGTCTTGCTTTGAACACTCTGGTCAGCTCTGCCTTTTAACCACAGCTGTCTCTTCATCTTTAAAATCCCTCTCAAGGATTTGTTGCTCTCGCTTTGGATGTCTCACGTGTTTGGCACCCATTCTTTGTCAAAACTTGCATAATCCCACCCGTGCAAGGCCTGTTCTTGCAGCTCTAGGTGTATGATACGTGCCAGGGCTGCACCACAAACAGGTGCCACGGTTACCTTTAAGTTCCTGAAATAACAAGGAATGCATCAAACATCTTTATTTTTCTAGTCTCAAGGATTAGTTATTGAATGACCTTGTGTGGTTTGAGAAGTCTGGCTTTTTGGGAGGTGTTTGGCCCCATTTGCCCTGCTTTCAAATCTTCTCAGTAAACTTGACTGCTAGCTATTTTTTTGCCTATGCTGTGGATTACATGTTGTTAAAAAGAGTCATAAACACTTGTTTTCTGGAAGGTGACTGTGCATGTGCAGATAAAAGCAAAATCCTGCTGTGAGTTGAATCTAGGTTTTTTCCTTTCCATTAACTCACCTTCATTTGCCTTTTACGTATGGAGGGAATTAGCCAGTGCTGCACAGATGACCTTTCCCTCTTGCCCAAAGAGGCCGCTGCTGGAGTGCAGCAAATCCCGTGGCAGAGGCCACAGGGTGCGGAATCGGCCTCCCTGGCACCTGCCAACCCCTCTGCCAAAGGGCCCCTCCAGCGCAGCGCTCTTCTGTATTCCTCATACGGCCTCCTAAGCCAGCCCTATCATTTCATCTGCCATCAAGGGATTAAACATGACAACAGTAATTATCTTCTCCTTACTTTTGACACTTGGTTTTCCTTAAATATGCTCAGAGCTTCATTTCAACCTTCTCACTAAATCTCTTGCTGCATGAATCTATCCAGGTGTGGCTCGCTGGCAGGGCAAATGCCACCCGCTCCCGCAAGCAGAAAGTAGTGGAGGGGCGAGGAGGTGGTTTGTAAATCCTTGTCCGCCCTGTTCTAGGTGAAATCCCAGCTAACTTGTTCTGTTTGGGAACCTGGTCGCTTGCTCTCAGCAAGTGAATCCAGCCTGGAAAGGACTGAGCGTTTCTGCAGAGTTCTGAGTTATCAGCAGAAAATACTTAGTGCTTCAGCCTCAAATGAAAGTTATTTAGACTTTAGATTTAGACTTTAGAGCAGTAGGGCTGGAGGAGGTGAGGGAAGAAAAGAGCAAGGATCAGGGATGACTAAATCTGCTCTAGTCTCAACAGCCTTTTCAAAGATGCACAACCACCCTCTAGCCATGGGACCTAGCCTCCAAATGTCTCAGTTTCTGAAAAAAAAAAAATGAATGCACTTTTGTAGAGAGAATATTTGAAACATCAATTTCCAAGCTTTTAAAATTTTATTCTTAAAAATAGGTTCAAAGTCCTGTTGCTATTTGTCATCATTTAATTCCCTTCTGGAAAGGATGTAGAATGTCCTGTATGAAAGACTTACAATGAAGATTTTAACTAAAATATTGCAGAGGACAAGAGAAATGAAAAATACTGCTTATGTCAAGTTATTAATATTTTTTCTCTCTAAAGATTAAAGCCATTTTTCACTCTTTCAGAACACATTCACCAGGGGAAAAAATGCATCAAATAGAAATAAACCTAGAATTGTATGAGAAAATGATTAAGCCCTCCATTATTGAGGGGAAAAAAGCATTCTATTTTCAGTGTGTTCCAGCTAAAAGGCCAGTAATTAAGGCTGATAATTAGAGGAATACCTGGTGGGTGGCTCAGGGCAGGGTGGTGTTGCAGACGAGGCCCGTAGTGTTGGCAGGACCGTGCAGTGATGCTCCTGCTCCAAGACACATGGAGAATGAGCAACACAAACAGGGCTGCGTGCTCCTAACATGAACCCCCCTGTGCTTGCTTTGGCAGCCTCATCAGCTCCTCATGGAAACAACACCCCTCCGAGGATGCTTTCCTGCTAGGATGCAGAGAAGAAGGAGAAAAGAAGAAAGGCATTGGAATGTTCATGTTTCTCAGCTCTCGTTTTGTCCCTTGCCTCAGGAATGCAGGCAAGTGTGGGGTGTTTTAACAGAGCCTTTTTCCTTCAAAATAGTCTGATGTGGGAAAACTTCGTGTTCTTGGAAGACTAACACTGGTTTTGCTGTGACTTCCCTCCTGGCTGTAGCCTGAACTTGGAGTGTTGGGTACCTGTGATCCTGCTGTGTTTGCTCTTTCTCTTCTCCATAAAGCAGAGTTGTCCATTAGGATGACAAGAGCCAGGAGAGACGTTCCTCTCCAGCAAGAAGCTCCAAAGTCATCGGTGGCCGCCAAGGAAAACCCCTTCATCACTCGGTGCTTCGCAAGGTGCAGTGTTGCTTAGTGCCTTGCATGTACCAGGAGGAATCCAGCACCAGGCTGGCTCTAATCCCAGACACAAAGTTTCCTTGGGAGCCCAGGAGGGGAGAACAGGACAATAATGCAGCACCTACAGGAAGGAGCTTCTGATTGCTGCTGCTGCAGCAAACATCTAACACAAACTACTTATGCAGTGACTGGCACAGGCTGTTATTGATGGCAGGTGTGTTCAGTCCCTTGTCAACTATGTCTCTTTCTGTTGCCCATGGGATATGAATGTTAGATTTTCATGTTACCAGAAAATTACAGGCCCTGTTCAAGTTCTAGGGGGAAGAATAAAAAGGTTATAAATGTTATAGTTCCCTTTGTATCATGTGTGTGTTGTTAATCTCAAGGCACGCCTCACTAAATGGTGTAAAAACTTGAACTTCTGTGTTTAGAAGTAATTTATGAAAATTAAATATTTTATTTAATGAAAGCATTATATGTAAATAGTAACTTTATTTTCTTTTTGGCAAATATAAGTTTAAAAAAATTCCTGCTTGACTTTTACAGTGTGAAAAGGTTAAAAATGAGCTTGTGTATTTTAGTAAAGTGACACGTGCCACTAAACAGAAACAGCCATTTGTATTCTACTAGCCAAAGCAAAAATACTAATTGCAATTAGCAGCGCTCCTAGTGAAAAGTACTCACGTGCCAATGCATGCTACTGCAAGTAAATAATCAGGTCCTTTTTGGGGGTTATTAATTCTGTAAATCAAAATGGTTGTATCTGTAGTCTTTTGGTCTTTCAAAACCTATATGTTACTGAAATGTATTTTTCATAACAGATACGTTACTAAAATGCATTTTCATATGCTAGAGTGAAAGAATTAGAGGAAAATACCCAGTCTTAATGTATTCAAAAGATCCTCTTTTTACTGTTCGTAGAAGGATTTTAAAGCATGCCCTTCTTCCCTTTTGTGGCAATTTTTGGTACATTTTTCATGATGGAAAATGACATTTTATTTGGAAGAAAATTCTCGCACTGAAGATCAACCAAGTGTAGGTCTGGTCCTTAACACAGAGGCATTCGGGAAGTCCTGGCCGCTTGGACTTGCTGTGATGTCAATGCACCTTGTAGCTCATCAGGACCAGAGATGCGAGCCAAGCACTAACCCAAATCTTTAATCACTTGAGGTTTTAGGTCTGAATTTAGATCTGCACATCCCAAAAGTAAGGGTAGGAATTGATGTTAGTGAGATCTAGGCTTCCTTAGAGGAACAAGGAGATGCAAAGGCATCTTTTAGACCCAGATCCAGGCTTCTCCGATGTCAAACATCTCAGCTCTAGCCTCTCTCTGTAGGTACTTATAGAAACTGCTCCCAAAGTTGCCCAAATATGAAACAACTTCAAATAATATGTGAATTGCTTAGCTTGTCACTGTCTCTGGAGCTTTCAGGTACAAGAATATGCCCCCTTTTTGCATTTAGTCAGCATATGCAGCCATCACCTTCTGAGTCTGTTCAAGTTGCTGCCTTTACATTACAGAAAGGTAAATTCTGAGGTGGGTTTTATTCCATATTAAAAATGGAAAGGAAAGTTTCAGACAAATGTCTGATTTCTAGTCTACCATATTCAAAAAAAAAAAAAAAAAAGAAGCAAGCAGCACTGTTGGGTTTGACTACTCAACAGATGGGTTTTATATGCAAACTTTAATTAAAGACAGACACTTGTCAGGTAAGCAAGACAATATTTTTCCTTAAAGAATTGTACATATTGATGTACAAATAACCTTGGCAGACATGTTTTAAATAAATTAAACACATTAATCAAAACCAGAGTTAGGTTTTGTTTTGAATGGGAGATTTGGATAGCCTCAGAAAGCAAAGCTGAGTTTTAAAAAGCCTCCCAGTGCTGGGAATAGGGGCTTTGTCTTTAACAGAGTCCTGTGGATGAACATGGGAAGCTCCTGTTTTTACTGGAAGCAGCAAGATGAAAACTTGTACGTACTGAAAACGAGGCCTCTCCAGCTGCAGCAAGGGGTAATGCCCTGAGTGGTCTTTAAATTTAGGCCAGATCAGGCTGGAAATTTGTGTTTTCTTTGCCTAACAGCTTCCACGAGATGCAGAGCCAGTTCTCTGCCATGGAAACAGGGACTATTTGCAGGGGTGACCAGCAGTCTATGGGGTCAGAGATAAGCAGGTTGCTGCAACGCAACTGTCTGCAGAAAGTCCTGCCTCTGCTTAACCATTGGCCTCTGCAATCAGCAGTCACAGATTGAGACAAACACAGTGCAGAGTCAAAAAACTTATTTTTTCTTGTTTTTGCAATTAGATCTTAAGAGCACCTGATTTTACGCTGAATCAAGACTATAATTTCAGTAGTAAACAGTGGATATTTTCTTGCAATGAAGAAGCTAGGAATGAATAGAGCCCCATTTTGATTAATTAATATTTTGTTGCCAAGGAATTAATCTGTTTTCCCTTCTCTATGGGGAAAAAATCCTCTTTAAAATGAATTTCTCAGCAGGAATAATTATAGAAAACATTGAGTGAACTCCAGCAGCAGACATGATTCAATACTTGGTTTGTTTTCCTGGATTAAGGGGGTAAATGCAAAAGTAAAGGACCATTACATCCTGAAATCAATCATATATATATATAAATATACATAATGTATGTGATTTATATTGATTTGCAGTAAATAATGAGTCAGTTGCCATATTCCCACTTGAATACATCCCTTTAGGATGCAGAACATGGTCTCCCTGTTGGGGATGCTTGGGTGGTGGCTGGCAAGGCAGAAGATTGTGTCTGTGCTGGGACCCAGGTACATTGGGGTCCTCAGCAAAAACGGGGTGCTGAGCTTCAGCTCTTCATGTCACCATGAGCAAAACCCCCCAGCAGTCCCCGTGAGGCTGATTAATACCCTTATGAGGCTGATTAATACCCTTAAGTAGCAGTTCGGTCTTGTCTTTAGCAGAGTTGAAACATCCTGTCGATTTCTGTAGACAGTGGTTCTTAGACGCTGCGTATAAAGCCCAGCAAAAGGTGATGGACTGTTTGCAGGTACTGCAGCTGGGAGAATAAAACCCGTTTCCTGAAAATGCCCTTCCTTTCTGACCAGGAAAGCTGGGCTGGCAGCTCGTGTGCTAACACGTCAGAAGGGGGAGACAGCGAGGAGCAGACCAGAGGGACTGACTTGCACCTGGTCTCCACTCATCCCAGGCCATAGAAGACCTCACTTGCAACAAATTGGTAAGAAGTTTCCCCAAAACACAACTCACCTGTTGAATATATAGTATATTTTGATGTATGAATCTTCGTGCAGTGAGCAGATGTCATTTAAATATAAGTACCTCTGTGTTATATAATCATTGTTTATATCAAGTGCTGTTTTAAGAAAAAATGGTGCTACCTATATTAGACATTGCAAGAAAAGCATATTTTCACTTGAAGAGGAATTGAATCAAAAAATTCACCATCTAGAACAGAGCAAATCCGAATATCTTTGTACACCCTCTCTGGAGAGCGACTTAGTTCAAGATTGGGGTATGTTCCTCAAGTCTATAGTGCACCCCGTGGCTGCAGCCCTGTGCATGGGCTGGCTGCTCCCCTGCTTGCTCTGATTAGTACCCTTCAAATGACACTGTGCACAGAGGCTGAATGTTCTTGCAGGATCTATGGAATGAAAGGGCAAACCCTGAATGAGGAGGACTCTTTCCCTAAGCCCTTTCCTTTTGTAACATGTTGATTTTCTGCTGTTACATAGATAAAAAGTATTCTAATTTTAGTAACAAATTTTGTAAAGCAGAGGAACTCTTTGGGTCCAGGCAGTTACAATTTATCTAGCAGCCCTCAAAATACAAAGAGCTGCCAGACTCTGAGCACCCAGACCTTCCTGCTTGCTCACAAAGCTGCTCCTTTCTGCTTTTAGCATAGATGGAGCTTTAGCCTTTCTAGTGCTAATATTGAAACTGCTGTTTCTGGTGGAAATAAAGGGACACTTCTAGTGCATCAGAATGTAGAGGCATCACTTCTTTTCACGGTGTATCTCCTTAAAAGGTTGTCACAGAAGCATTAATGGGAGGATTGGTTAAAACCAAGGGCAGACGTGTAATTTTGTTCTTAACATTCCTCTCTAGAAGAAAACAGGTGACTAAAGCAGATTTCCAGCCCACTGAAAATTCCTGCTCTCTTACATCTTAACTGACATTTAGTGCTTGCATATTAGCCAGACCATAGGAAAAAGATTACACGTTTACGTTAGTAATACTGGAGTTGTGGCCTTTGTTTTCAGGCACTTAGAGCTCTTGGACACTATTACCCTTTGGATTCCCATTAGGCATGTGCCTAATGGGCATTTCAACCCGAAGATGGCTTGTGGCTTTTTCTTTAGGTATTTTGTTTTTTCTTTCACCACGTTTTTCTAGGCTAATCCTTGATAATTTAATATAAAAAATCGTTGTTATTTCACTCGTTCATTTTGTTTGCTGGACTTGGGCTTCAGGGCTTCTGCAGCGCATGTGGCTCTGATGTGCTGGGGGAGACTTCTTTTGTAGGTAACCCTTCCAAATCCTTAAAACTCACATGCTCTGCTTTGGCTGTTTTGGCGTTTACTTTTTGACTTTATCAGAAAACCGATGGCTCTTAAAAAAGAATGCTATCTTGTGACATCATGGTTAAAAATGTGAATATTTCCTAATTTATTCATGAAATTACCCACTGTGGTTTCGTATATCCTAGTGGCAAAAAGCAGGTGAGTTTTAATGCTTTAGCACATGTGTCAAATGACTCCACTCTGCATTGAGATATATAGAAACACCTATACAAATACCCTAATTAAAAGCCAGAAATCACACCTGTTTCCTCCCTCCCTCCCTCCCTCCCTTTGTTTATGTGTGGTTCAGATTTGTGGATACATGGGAAAATGATGAGGAACTGGGAGGTTCACACCACTTCTATAGCTTCCTGATGGAGCACGTAACTCATTCTGCAATCATAACAAGAATAACTTCAGTTTATTGGCTTTTGGTGCAAATGGATTAACTCCAAAGCAGCATTAACACTGAGGGGTTGGTACTTGGCAGAGGAGCTGCTCCGTGCGCATGTGTGAGAATGAAAGATCAGCAAAGGGACCCAAAGGATGCTTAAAATCCAACAGGTCCCAAACCTCTGGTGGGAAGTTCCTCTAACATCTCCTTACTTGCTCTGTGCTCAGTTCAAGATTTCTTGAACATCATTCCCTTAAGTGATCACAAAGGAGCTTCATTACCTCGTTAAGCCCCACTGGGCATAGATGCAATAACACACTGACGCTGTTTGTTGTAGTGCTGTAACAAAAGGTCCTTTGTAGAGAGAAAGCAGCTGCACGAAGCAGCCAGGTTGCAGGTGGGTTATCCGTGTCCTTGCAGCTCGTCCTTGTCCACTGTGGCACTGGAGGGAGCGTTTTGTTCCACGTGAAACGTGGTCTCCATTTCATGGGGAAAGTAGTGCTGGAAATGCTGGCTCATGGTGACCACATCAGGCCTGGAAACGTATTTTTCTTCACTGGTTGCTCATTTATTTTCTTTTTTAAAAAGAAGACGTTAGGATTTCTCCAACTGAACCCAGGCTATTTAGTGAGGAAGGGGACATATTCTGGCAGAAAGTTCACAGAAACTGCTGGTTTGTTTTTCTAAGCTTCCATGGGGTATTACGGGGACCCAGAGCAGGGAAAATTAAAGGCTGCATCGTACTGTGCACAGTGAGCCTAAGAGCAACTGACCACCAATAAAACCAAACCTCTGCTTTGCAGCAAGAAAAGCAGCAGTGCCATAAAATGGTACCCTCAAAATAGTCTTTATTTCTTTTTGAGAAAATATTTGGTGTAAGTTTAAAGCATAGTTTCCCCCTTCTCTTCCTTTTCCCCCTTTCTCTTCCTCTCCCCTGGCTCAAATCTCTCACAATAGTTTGGTCAACAGCATTTTCCTGCTTCATTGCTTTTGAAAAGGACTTGCTGTTCCCTGCTGTTAGATTATTTCCAGGAGACTGTCTCAGGTCAATAGTCATTACATTCTTTGCTCCATTCTCTTTCCCCCACCCAGATGAAAATAAATAAATAAATAAAAATAAAAGATGCGCAAGTGAAAGAGGGAAATGTGTTTTTCATTTAGGTGATTGATCCAGAGCGTTTCTTTGTAATGAACCTTTTTTTTTTCCCCTTTTGTTCTGTTCCTGTGCAGAAGTCCCTTTCATAAGACATGAGCAGTACTAGGCAGGTAGTACTAGCAGACAGGTGTCGAATGAAATTACAGAAAAACACAGCGATTTCTTTTTTAAATTAAAAGAATATACTAGTTAAGGAATATTTTAAAACTAGTTTTTGACTTTGTACTTGGTAGTGTCAATGTTATGGAAATAATTAAATTCTGATGGACATTAGTTTTGTGAGTGAATAAGAGCAGTAAAGTCAGCCTGTGTTTGCCATCACCCTTAAAGCACAGAATAGCAGCTAAGCCCATTGCAGCAGTAGCTGAAAAAGAGGATGAACTGTGGCATTAGGGCTTGGTTTTGGGTTTGTGGCACAATATAAGAAAATCAGTTTTTTGCCAATTTTGTCATATATATATTTAATCTAGAGACAGACTTGACAGTTGGTCTTGCTGATTTCTGAGTGTTTGAACTTAGAAATTTGGTTTAAATTCTCTTAATAACAAATAACACAATAAGGATGAGAATTTGCTATTGTCTATCAAGGGAAACATCTTTTAATTTATTTTGTGGAGCAGGGCACAAGCAGCTTCTGTTAAGAAAGAGAGAATCAGCAAATATTAAGTGCTCTTGCATATTTTTTCTTCCTGAGGTTATTCGGTGGATTACATGTCTGGGAAGCTCTTGCTTTAGTGCTCTAAGGGAGGTATTTTGGAAGTCATAAAGCCAGCTGCATGCGCTTCATGAAAATACGAGCTTCTGGTATCTAAACACTCCAAAGCCACTTCCACACCTTGGAACTAGCAAGTTATGATCCCCAAATCTTCCACCTTTCATATTTTTTCAACTCTGCATTAAACAGCCTCTGAGCTGACAGGATGGTCTCAGCTCTGTCTCTTACTTTGGGATAAGCAATGTCATGACTAAAAACTTGGCTGCTGGAAGGTAAAAAGCAGTTGGGATTTCTAAGGTGATGCCCAGGTTGGGAGCTGGAGGTCAGTAGACCTCTCGCAAGCTCTGGATGTGTTTCCTTCCCCATGGGACACCCCCTTGGTGAAATATGTGCTTATAATTTAGGATTGTTTCAATCCTACTTGCCTTTGCTCCCCATTAAAACTGAGTTAGCTCAGGTTTTCACTTGGCAGATGAAAAGTTTAGACTCTATTGTAGTGATAAGTTGGTGCATAAGTACTTGTGACTCAAAGGTTTACCATTTAATATAGGTTTAAAATGTATATAGTTGTGCTGGAACAGTCCTCGTTTTAAAGCTTCTGTTGACTTATATGGGATCTTGCTTATATATGAGAACTTATATATGACAGTTTTAGATAAATGTGCTAGATAATTGTCTTTTCCATATGTTAAGGGAATATCGTAGGCATCAGGCTATGGAGAGTGATCAGGTGCATGCGGCTCTTTCTGGCCTGGTAACAAGACAGCTACTCATGCAGAGCGGGTGAGTTTGGGCTAGAGAAGGTACTGATTCAGGAGCTGGATGTTCCCTTGGCTTGCCGTGCTCTGAAGGGGTGCAGATCTGGAGCAGCATAAGCAAAGAAGATTCCCTTCAGACGATGCCCTTCATTTTGGCCAACAACTGTTGGCCAAAGCGGCTGAGGAGCAATTCTAGGCGAATGCTTGGGACAGTGCCTTCCTACAGGGGAAAAAATGCTCCTAGATCTTGTAGCTTATCATAATTGTAAATAGGAAGTAAAATGCATGAATTCTAATTTAGTTCTTGTTTGCACTTTCTAGAGAGTGTGAAACGAGTTTCCACTTGCAAGCGCAGGTTTTTGCCATTGTGGTGAGCCTATTTTCTCTGTAAGCAGATACCTCTCATTTTCTAGCTCTGTTCAGAGTATGAACAATCAATTACGAAAACTTGAAAGAAAAAGTAAAAAGCAAATTGCAAAGAGGATCATTTCCTAATGCCTCAGGATGGCAAGAACTTCTGAGCCAGGAAACTGTGTGCCCTTAGCACGACCATTGCCTCTTCCACCGAATGAAAACTGCATCAAGAGAGATCTCATGGCATGATTACAGCGTATATTTTTCCTGGAAGATACAAGGCTCTTTCTCTGTGGATCCTTACGAATTTTTACATCTTGAAGAACTTCAAGTACGACTGAGAGGCAAGTGCATCTGTGACCAGTGGGAACATAAGAGGGGAAGAAAATTTCAAGGCTTCAGGAGGGGAGCAGGCATTCCATGGGCATTCCAAGTCTCTGGGCATCAGAATCTTTGCAAGCTTTCTGAAAGATACTATTTGTATCATTGCATGTGATTTTGCATCATTTGGGACAAATTGCACTTGTTCTTAACATGCTCATGGATATATGAAACTTGCCGGGTTAGAAAAGTCACCGATTCAGCCAGCCGTTAATGTTTGCTAAAACATAATGATTTTTTTTAAGTAATGATAATTGAAGATGTAAGTGCATTTCAATTTCAGTATTTCACTGTACCCTGTGATGTCCCTTGCCTGCTGCTGTGGGCCAGCTGCATTCTGGTGAGTGCCAGGGCTCCTTCCCTTTGCCACGGCTCTTGTGCTCGGAGCCTGTGGCCTCGACCCTGGGCAGGGAGCGTTTCTGCAGCTCCACTGATCTCTCTTTCTTCAGCCCCTCTTCCAAGGAGCATCTGATCAGCCTCACCTACCTGTTACCAGCTTGCTGGGCCAAAGCAGTGAACAGCTCTCAGCCACTGGGAAGACAACGGGAGAACAAGCGCAATTTTTGCTATTTTATTATGATATCGCAACACGTCGTGGGAAACTCCTTCAGTAAGGAGCCATTTCACTTTTAATTTGGCTGTTTGAATTTGTTGCCAGCTTGGGGACGATGCCGAGCACTCCAGTTTGCAAATCAAAATGTGTATTAATAGCATCAAAAGAGGTAATGGAATTTCTGATTCCATTACTTGTAATTCATAAAGGCACATCCACTTCGGTGCAAAAGCGCTCTGTAAAATCTCATGCCTCTTGGTGGAAATTAGGCATAACCGTGTCCAAAACAACCTGTTTCCTGCAAAACAACCTGTTTTTCTGCAATCTGGTCTATTCCTTATATCTCTCTGCTGTTGCTTCCACTGTATCCAGACAAATCCTTTCTGTATATAGGCAGTTGTAAATACATCTTAATTTTCCCCAAAGCATGTGTTGCATTGAAGGTGTGTTGCATATAAATGAAGAGAAGAATAGCCATTTCCCCCTTTTCCATGTGCTCTAAGCGCTATATGAAACATTAGGAATGCTATTCCCACTTTTATCCATTCATCTCTCTGAAATTCAAACCCTAATTCATTGCCTTTTCTCTTAGGACTGCTGTGAGGCTTAATTCATTAATGTCCATAGAGTGCTTTGAAATCCTTAGATGAAAGGGATTATGGAAGTGCAAAATATTAATATTAAAGCAAAGATGTTAACCCACAACCTCTCTCCTTCTCTTCCTTAGCTCACCTGTTCCATGAAGATCTTTGCGATGATATAAACTCAAATTTGAGGCAAATAGTTTTCCCTTTGATGTAGAGATAACAAGAAGGTGCAATTGCCCTTTTTAAAAGAATCTTGTTCATATTAACATAGTTAATGTAAAAACTTATTAGCACTGTTTTTAATCTCCTTTTTGCAGTTTTTCTGCTTCTGCAATTAAAATGTGGCGCTGACTGAATCCATCTGAATCTTCTAGGGCTGCATCGGAGCTGAAAGGACCATCCTGCTCTCTTTGCAAGCTTCTTTGGGGGGAGGAAAAGGGCAGTTCCTCAATTAGTTTCGTATAATTTCAGACTATAATATGACGCAGTCTGATATAACAGTCTTTTTAAAATATTGTGTGTTTTCTGGGTGGGAAACATCACTTGCATCCTGCTACTATCATCTACCCCAGCTTTTGTACAGCATATTCTCTGTTTTTGTAAAAATGATGGCCTGGGCAGTTCAGGTTGCAGGGGACCTCAGGGGATCTCTAGTGCAACCTTCTGCTCGAGCAGGACCAGCCAGCGGATCACAGCTGGTTTCTTTAGGCTTCATCCAGCCAAAGTTATTCTGCCCCTACTATTTTTTTAATATGAAGCTCTAGATCACTCAGGAACCCATTGCATCCAACATCCCACACTATCCTGTGCTGCTGATGCAGGTGTTAGTGTTAAGACAGAAGGATTTTTTTTTAAAATTATTATTTAAATATAATTTTCTCTCTGTATTTACAAGGTCATCCTCGGATCTTCCCAGTACTTTCTTATTCGTCTCCCTCTAAATGAGAGGGTAAGGATTGCTAAGGACCATGCAGGAAATAAAGCCAACAACCTTTTTCAAGCCATTCAAGTAATGAATATGTGAGGACAGACTTAAAGTTAGGAAATTAAGGGCTGCTTGTTTCAAAAGTCTATAGACAACACTAGTGACCTCTTCATTCTGCAGGCAGAGCAGATATCTGCAAGTCAGTCTTGGAAAGCAGCTAGTTTGAATCTGTATTTGCTTTGAATACTCAAGTAAGCATATGTTTGTTCAGACTTCTCATTAAAGTTCAGGCTGTGAAAGTTCCTGCAAGATTAAATATGCATGTGTTGATAGAATCTGGAATTCCGAGTTGATTGTAATATCCCTACCAGATATTAGGCTAAAGATATTTTAAAACCACTTCTTTCTCAAAGGAGAATTAATCACTGACTTAACTAGAATGCTAATATGAATGATTGTGCTGCTAAGCATAATTGCATACGTTTATTTCTTTTTTCCAGCCTTCTAGATGCCTTTTGAGAACCAGCATAGGTGGCAACCAAGCAAATGCAGCAAGCTTTTACTTGACTGTGTACAAAGTTTCCGTAAACAAAATATTATTGCTGCTTATGCTCACAGTATTCAGCTTCATTAAACAGGTTGGCATGCGGTCTGTAACCCTCTAGTGTTGCAGGCTCAACGACCAGCTTGCAAGAGTTAGTTGGCATAAACAGAGACATGTCAAGTGTGTTTTGGAGAACTCTTTTGGATGCAGGTCTCTGTAGATGCTCTCGGGGCATCCTGTTCAGCAGAATGAAGATCAGGGGGTGTCTGGTAGCTCACGCTGGCATCTCTCGCATGAACTTAAAGCACCTGCTTTTCCTTTCCAAGGAATAGCCATAAGGATCATTTTGCAGTGGGAAATCATCCTGGGAATGGGGCTTCAGCAAATGCCCTGGTCCAGGCAGCCTGTGAAAGGGCTTACTCTCAATCAGGTGAATTAAAGAGGTTAATCTCAATCAGGATTAATTTAATTAAATAATCAGGTGTCTGAGCCACCCTCAGAGGGCTCCAGACTCCTGGAAAGCTGTCTCATCCTCTTTTAAAAATGCTACTTAAATTCAGCATTTGAGCTTTCTCTTTTGGCTAACGATTTTCAGGTCACAGGAGATGTAAATGGGTGAAGCTGCTTCGACGGCTTCAGCGAAGCCTTGCCTTATTCTGTTCTTCAGACGAGCAGTTCATCTCCTCCTCTAGAGCTAAATGTTAATTAAAGAAATCTGTATTCAAAAGCAAAATGCCCCCAACCACCTACAGAGAATGACAACCCCAGAGTTAACCTATCATGTTAATCTTGCAAAGACTCATCCTAATATTATTTGATTTCAAAGAGATAAAGAGATGCCGAGCATGCCTGCTATCTCCAAAGAAAACTTTTCACTGTGTATGTTGCAGAGTAGTGTACTAAAGTGAACAAATAAGGCATAAATTCACAGCGTTAACGTGAGCATCCAGCTTGACTGGTTAGTGTCAAAAGCTGAAAGGTATGTAGCAGGAGCCAGAAAAAAAAAAATAAGGAAATTTGTGGTGCTTTAGCTTACCATCCCTGTTTTTTTGTGCTCCCTAAACACCCCCACCACTGCAGCCCTCAGTTCCATAATGGAGTTTTAGCAGATGCACAAACTCAGGCCTGTCCTGTAAAGGCTGAAATACCTCAGGAGACCCCGACTCTTACAGCCTAACGATCAAAGCTGAGCTATTTAGGGGGAAACGATTCCATGTTCTTCAGATGATGGGCTGCACGGAGATGTTAATGCCTCTTTCACTGAGGTTTTCTATTTTTGAAACTTGCTTTTCACTTAAAAATGCCAGCATTTTATCAATACGAGTCAGATTCAGATTTTTTTTTCTTGGAGTATCTCTGTTTATTATTGAATGTTCTGTGGGGTTTTGCAGTATCAGAAAAGCGGGTGCATTCAAGGAAGCCCAATGTTTTCAGATGCTTCTGGGGAACCCAGGCAATTCCAGCCTTGCAGTTTTTAGGCTGTTTAAACAGTCTTGTATTGCAGGAAGAATTAAAACGCCTTGGGCCAGATCCTGCTGTCCTTGCTGACAGGAACACCAGGACAGGAACTCCAGGATTTCAGGATTCACACGTGCTCTATAATTGTGGACTTCGTGCCTAGATGCTCTAACGAAGATCAAGGGCCAATTTGCTGGGTAATTTATGAAAAAAAGACCATTTCTAAGCATTGACATGACAAGTTCGGGAGCTGAATCCATCCTCCGCAGCGCCAGGCAGGTGCTGTGCCCCGGTGTCTTCCTCCTGTTTACGAGGACACCCCAAACGCCTTTTTAATGCTGGTTGTGTGGGGATTTGAGTGAGGTTATGCCCTAGAGCTTTAACACAACGTTTTATTCCCGTTTTCTGTAGGATAGCAGATGTCACTTGTTCTGCAACGACGCTCCGCAGGAGGAAACCACCGCGTTCACGTCCAGCTAAGCCCCGCAGTCGCGCCAGGTCTCGGTTCTCCTCGCTGAGATGAAAACCTGCCCTTTGACCGTTATCTCTTTAGTCTCCAAGCCTGTAACTTAATCCCCGATTCCTTTCACCCCTGCAGCAGGCTGGGACACATCAAAAAGACACCCAACAGCACGGGGAATATCCTGTGCTTAAGACGTTGCTTTGCGGACCTATTTCGGCAAGTGCTTTTTGCAGCCCGCATCTGCATCAGCGTTTTCCTTGCCCCGCAGCGTGAGGGGAACCAAAACGGGGCTAAACGAGGGGCAAAACGGGCGGCGGGCGCAGGGCGAGGCCGGCGCCGCGCGCCCCGCTCCGGGCTGCGGGAGCAGCAGGAGCAGCAAGGCGGGAGGCAGCTCCGCGCAGCAGCAGCCGCCGCGGAGGCACCGAGCGCTGCGCGGCGGCCGCCGGTGCCCGGGCCCGCTCACGTGGTGCCGCATCCAAAGGTTAGAGGCGCCGTTCGGCGGAGGGCGACGCCGCGCCGGTGTCGCGGGGCGC
>VZSG01000522.1:444658-472758 GCA_013398315.1 Nothoprocta pentlandii | reverse complement strand
GCGCCCCGCGGCGGGCATGCTAAAGTTTCTCGCGGCGGGCGCGGCCGCCGCTTCGGCGCGGGGGGCGGTGCGGGCAGGCGCGCGCCGCGGCCGTTTAACGGTCGCTGCCTCGCGCGCCGCGGCCGTTTAACGGTCGCTGCCTCGCGCGCCGCGGCCGTTTAACGCCCCTTCGCCCCCCCCTTTCTCTTTAACCGTGCCGCGGGCAGCCGCCTCCCTGTGCCCGGCAGCCCCGCCGCTCTGCCTCTATTTATTTCTATTCAAATGAACTCTTTTAATTATTTTTGTTTGTCTGTGGGCCCCCGCGGAGCGGGGCTTGCTCCTCGGCGGCCGCTTTGGGCAGCCGAGGGTCTGGCTGGAGCCGAGGGGGCCGCGCTTGTGGCAGGGAGGGAGCAGAGGCGAGCCAGGGACCTGCGTGCTTTGTGTGGTGCCTCCAGGCAGCCAGAGCCACCCCTTTTACCTCAGCAATGCCTCCTTTTCTGTTGTTGACACCAAGATTAATGCCACCACCTTATCAGCGAGACTAAACGTCCAGTAATCGGCACCCTGAGGTTGCACGCGTGGATGGAGCCAGTGCCCTGGGAAAGCAGAAACAGAGGCTCACGAGCAGCCCTCGGGGAATCCGTTGCCTTCCACGAGGGCCAAAACTTCCAAACGGACCAGGCGGGAACTTGCAGAGAGGCTGCAAGCGCCGGGGACGTCTCCTGCCGCGGGAAGTTGTCCTCGCGTGCACCGGCGCTGTCGCGGTGCTGCAGCGCGGCGCTGCGTGATGTGACTGATGCAGGCTCGCGTGTCACATCGCGGCCGCAGGGGAAGCCGCTCGCCTCCTGCAGCTCGGGGGGGTTTATAAAAGCCCCCCTACGTGTGGGATTTGCTGCTAGGACTGAAGGCCTGAAGCTACCTGGGTGATTTCCACTGGTACTAGGAGGCGTGAATCCGCGCATCAGGAGGTTGTGGTTGGGAGCGAAAGCTGCATCCTCTCATTTCTCGGTGAATTAGCTTAGGTGTGTTTTCGATTACTTTAAAATGGCAAAATATAACAGCGCTGCAGCAATCTGCTTGTATTCGTTCACGCACCAGCAGAAAAAGGGCTGGATTAGTCACCTCCTGCTTCATGATGAGCAGCAAAGGGCACTGAGGTGGCGTCTACGAGGCAGGACTTTACCTGTAGCGTTGGGATTTTTCTTTGGAAAAATAGGGGACCTTGCCACCTAGAACAAACTTCCTTGTGTTTTGTGGGTTGTGATTGGAGCTGGAGAGAGCACTTGACCAAAAATCCAGCTCTTACCTAAAATTCATCTCTTTATGGTTCAGGTCAGATGGTGCTGAAGCCTGCAGGAAGATGGGAGATATGGATATCTGGGCTCCTACTGCATTTAAGGAGAAATGATTTTCCATTTTGCTCTCCCTTCAGTGATGGGAGAATGTCTGATGGCTAGCTGGTTTGGGTGATTTTTTTTAAAAGTTGTTTTATTTTTCCCTGTTAAAATAGGAAATTTAGTGTGTGTGTGTGTGTGTGTGGTTTTATTTTATTTTGTGCTTGTAGAAAGGCCAAAACTTATACCGACAACATGCTCCTAAGATAGGCTCTGATGCTGTGCTCAGCTGAAGCCACTTAAAAACCGATGTAACACTTAGCAGTTTTATATAGAAAGCCCAACTGAAAGAATGTGGCTTTTCATGCACCTGTGTGTGGAAGCTGCTGATCATGGTCCTGCCTTACACATCCACTTGGGAAATTATTTGTGTTGTAATGAGCTTGTGTTTCTCAATACAGAAAGAAGAGTATTTTAAGGTGACTTGAGTTGTTGAGCTGTGATTTTTTAGATATTAAGTATGTCGTTTCTCAAAGAACACGTTGATTCATGTACTCTTGTGCTGAGCTGGGCTTCTTCCAGGCTTTAGTCAGTGTATGGAATGGCAGAATCCCCTATCTGAGATGAATCTAAGGTGTCTTTGCACAAGCAACCCTGAAGGCAATGTAGGGCATTAAATAGGCATCAAAGCACCCTGAGAGGTTTGGATGAAGAGCATAGTATGCACAAAATGCTTAATTGTTGTATCCGTTCTGACTGGTGGGCGAAGTGTAGCTTTGTATAGCTCTGTATGCCATTTTTTCAAGCTGGTAAAACAGTTTTCTTTTCTTCCCTTTCCTTTTCTTTTTTTCTCTTTCCTTTTTTTCTCCCTCCACCCTTTTTAGGTATTTGTTTGAATACATAGGACAAGATGATGACAAGCGTGCATGGATGATTTTACGTAATTAACACCTGCTAGATTGGCAAAAGGCAATTATCACTGTGAAGTGTTTACATTGATTTATGGGAGGAAGGTGGCCCAAGAGAGGGATGCTGATAATATCAACGCAGTGGATTAAATGCACATTTACACCTTTATTGACATATAAATTATCCATGCCAGGAATGCACTGAAAAGGCTACTGATGGAGCAATAATGTGGCACAAACTACTGGGTATGGACTCCGCTCTGTCATCCTTCTGCAAGGCACCTAGATGGAACTCTACGTCTGAGCTAAAATAGGATATAGAGGCTCACAGGATGGCTGCTTAAATATCAGTGCTGATGGCAAGCAAGACTTTAGAAGGACGATAAAAATCGTGGATGGAGTGTGAAGGAATTCTGTTGCCTTTTTTTTTCTTTTTTTGTTTTGTTTTGTTGTCTTTCATGCTACTGTGGATTTTTAAGGCAAGCTTAAAGAGACAAGGAATTTATTTGTAGCTGGGAAATGGAACCTGGCTCTGAATCCAGTCAACATCAGAAGAGAAAGCCTGTGACACATGGACTGGAAGATCAAAAAAGGGTAAGTGACAAAATGCAGAAGCACTTTCTGCTTAAATTGCCAAATGAGATATCAGGAGCTTTTGTTCTGCTTGCATTTCTTTTATCAATTGCAGTTATTACTCTTTATTTGGCTGACAGTAGATCTCATCGCCTGATTATATGTTGAAAGAGATCTTTATCTGTCTCTTTGGACTTGCGGCAGTATAGGGAGAAAAGGATGTAATGAACAATGGAAAACTGGAATATGAAGGAAACAAGGCACAAATCCCCAAAATATTGCGCAGCTTTGACAGAGAGGTTTTGACAGAGAGGTTTGTAGTGTCAGTGAGATGCTGACTTATTAATTGAGGCTAGGTTACTAATTTATTTGAAATGTCACTGATATTGCTAGAGAGGCTAAAGGAAACAACAAAGTTTTCCTGGGGTTTGGCTGGTGAATTCCCTGTGAATGTTTGTAGTGTGCTTCTTGCTCTCCCGACTGTCCTCATGTGAACATTGTCCTTTGCTGTAGTTTGAGCAGAGGCTCAAATCAAAATGTGCAGCAGAACATATGTAATGTCAGATGATGGACTCTTTTTTTTTTTTCTTTTTTTTTATGGGTATTTTAAGAACTTGTGTGTCAAGATAGTGCTGTATTATCTAGCATCCAAGCCAACTGATTAAGTTGTCCTGACTAAAATTGCTCTCTCTAACAAACTGTAGCTTATGAACAATCGGGACTTTAAACACAAACACGGGGCTCACAACAGCAAACATTCAAGCAGACTAAAAACTAGATGTGTCTCTACTATATAAAGCACTTGTATTGTTTTCCATGCAGATTTGATCAGTGATAGAAAATAAGGTAGGTTCTGCTTTGTTTAGATAACTTCTTTTCACTGTTGCTTTTAGATATATTGGTGTGTGCATATATAAAAATATATATTTACTTTCAGTTGAAATGAGAGTTCAAATTTGATTAAGTGCTATTCAACAATACTTGTTAATTTGTGAGAGAAGGAGCTTTGTATTCCTTTTTTTTCTTCTAGTCTACCAAAGAATAAAACTGGTTTCTCAATCACCTATCACTGAGCTAGCCTGGAAAACTTTCAGAAATTAGATAAAATGCAGCTGCTTTTGCAGAGAATTGACATTTAGGGAACATTTATTTAGGGAACCAAAGAAGAGCCCTAAATGGATTTTAATTGCACTCAGCCTGATCTATTAGCTGATAAACTGAAAAGTGTTTCCTTCTACTTTTTCAAAGGAGGCATTTTGGGGCTGAAGTAAATCAATAAGTGTTGAAATAAAATCCTCTTATTGACTTTTTCTCCAGAGTCTGCTAATACTTTTTAATAAATGTTCAAAAAAAAAACAACATTTGGGAAGCATAACACCAAAGTGTATTCTAATTGTTCTAGTGCACCAAAATTAATATGCAGTTATGTCCCTATCTCCTTGCTGATAGGTATAGGTGCCTCCATCTCCCATCTGCTCCTGGCACTGTGTGTTTTGGTGCACATGTAGTGTGGGGCCTCTGAAAGTATAATGTAACCCTGAGCGAGGCTCCGTGGCAGCTGGGATAACATCAATTGGTCATGCTTTGCTGCCATTCATTTCAACTTGAACTCTAGCCATCATGGAGATTATTAAATTTATCATGATATATGTAAGATCAGTTTTAATGAGTCTCCATGCTCTCTCACTTTTATTTGCAAAACAAGTCTTAATAAGAGAATTACATTCTGTTTCCTATCGAATTTTCCAAGGAAAGGTTGCTGATGACAACTTTACGTTTAAGTTCACCGAGGAGAAAAAATGACTTTAAGTTGATGCAATGCATTTGTTATTGTGGAGTTGAAAAATAGCAGAGACTTGCACATTCTTTTTGTAGTCCATAGGACATGTAATATAAGAGTATGTCACCTGCTTTAATAAATGGGTAAATGGTTGTCTGACTGAAGACAGCAGGATTACTAATGTGGATGTTCAAGTGAGCAGTCTTGATTCCAATAAATGGCCTTGGCAGCAAGCTCTTTAAGCATGGGACATGGTAGAGGCAGTGCAATAGGCTTGAGTCTGGGTACAGATGATGGTTTTGATGTTCTAAGTGAATGGCTGGCAAATTCCTGGGGTCATTTTTGTTTGTTTTGGTTGGCTTGTTTGAAGAGGAAACTTGGGCCAGTCACCGAAAAGTAGGTGAAAACTCATCCTGAAACACCCAGCTGGGGAAGTGAAGTTGAATTTTGGGGCCCTGTGCCAGGAAAGCCTTATTCTCCTCTATGGTCCAACAAACCATGTTCTGGTCATGTTACTAGCTGGGCTTTCACGGAAGAAGAGATAGAGTAACAATGCACTGTGTAAAAGAATTGAAAAGCCTTCTATAACTAAGTAGTGAACTAACTAGTTAGTTCCACAGTTAGAACTAAGTATACTTAGTACTATAGTAGTATACTTAGAACTAAATGTAGAACTAACTAGTTCTATAAACCAAGGATTTTTATTTTCTTCTAATTCAAACTGAACTCTAAAACTCCAAATATTCAGAGTTAGACTTGGCAGACTCGTTTTACGTGAATGATCTTGGTGATACATCTGATGCTCAGTTTCTGCTTTCACATCGTATGTTTTCTCCCGTTAAGATACTCCTGAGATGAGTTTCGTGGGTGTGCTGCCTGTGATTACTTCAAACCATTCCTTGTTAACAGGCTGGCTCAAAGAAACAGCTTGTCCCATTTGTTTTGGTGGTGTAAGATTGAACCCTTGTGATTATTACAACATATTCTGCTGCTATCATTTTGTTTTCTCTGTAAAGACCTTTTTCTAATAATCTCAATGAGGAAAGCTGAAAAGAAAATGTGCTTTTACCTCTTTCCCAATCAAGCTTGACCCTTACAGATTTTTTTTTTTTTTTTTTTTTTTTTTTTTTGGGGCGAAAAAACTACGCTAGTTGAAATTGTCAAAATTAGAGACATAAGGTGAATGCTGAATCTTGCCCATGAGCCCAAGTTGTTTGTAGTATCTAACTTGTTAGAGTAACTCTGCTTTTCTAAGCTTTTTCTAGTTAGGGGGTGACTGTTTTTCAACCTGAGTAAATTCCTACTAGGATATATGATACTAATTGTCTGTGCTGCTATATATCAATCTGAGGAACAGTAATGCTGTGACTTTTAAAATTTTCTTTTATTCTGTCCTTTCCCTGCCCTGCTTTTCCTGGCTTGTCTCTGTTGTTATAAAATAAAAATAATTTGTGTTTTTGATGCTTGGGCCATTTATTGGCTATTTAGCTCTGTTCTTGTTGCATGAAAATGAGCAAGTCATATGATATATTTACATATTTTGTAATTTGTTGTGAGGCTATATGGCTCCCAAACCAAGCAGGTATAATCCATATAGATGAATATTGTGAGGGGGTCAAGCTGGGTTAGTTTTGTGTTCCTGCTGGTGGTCAATTTACACTAAAGCTTTTGAGAAGCTGGACACTTCTCCTAGTGGCTGAAAAGTGGAAGTGCAATGCAGTTTCAAGCTGAACTGAAACAAATGAGGAACAAATAGGTCTTGCAAGTGTTGATAAATAAAGTCTGGAAATGAAGTTTGCAACAGCACTGCAAAACTGGACAAGACAGTAGTGATTCCCATGTGTATCCTCTTTATATAGGCATTTGTGTGGGATATGAAAGATACAACCTTGATTTAAATAAAAATCTGATCTACATTCTCCCATTCCACAAAAGAGTATCCAGAATGATCTCTAGATAGCTGAACGTATTTAATTTATTGTAGTTTTTACCTATGAATCTCTCTCACTTTTAAAAACTATATATAGTCTGACAGTCTCTGAGATCCCATTTCTGATGCTCGCCTCAAATGAGATCTGTTATCTTTAACTTTGCCTTGACTGAAGAGTTTATCTGCAATCTGAAAGATGTGGAAAATAAAAGATACTCCTGTGTAAGTACAATTGCATTGCAAGGCAATGCAGCACATATGTCTAAATCATTTGGGTGCATTTTGAAAATCCTATGGGAGAGTGAAGTGTAAAAGATAATACTAGATTTCCATATTAATAGCAAGTGCATGCCTCTATTAGAGGGAAAGAGTAAAGTTGTGGAGTTGGAGAGAAACCAAGTGTAACGGTGCATCAGCTGGATGCCATGTGCACCAGGAGGAAGCCCGGTCCTTCTGCAAGCTGCTGCTACTGGGCTTGGGCTTAACCCGAAGGCAAGAGATACAGTTCCCCTCCTCATCCTGTGTGGCTGCGACTATCAGTGGCCACAAATTCTCGAGGTTGTTTTAAAATAGAGCTGAGCAATTTGATTCTCCGCAGACTCTCCAGTCACCAGTGGATTGTAGGGCTAGGCAATATTCTGCAGGGAATGCTGGCTTTTCTGTCTTTGTCTCCACAGTTCTTTATTGGGGCCTGGAGAAAGGCAGTGTCAGTTGAAAAGGGAGAGCTTCAAGGCTAGGATCAGTGGTGCAGCTGTCTTTTGGTCTCTCTCCTGTTTTTTTTTTCTCTTTTTTTTTTTTTTTTTTTTTTTTTTTTTTTTTTTTTTTTTTTTTTTTTTTTTTTTTTTTTTTTTTTTTAAGTGCACATATTAAAGCTATGAATTTTGCAGTGTTCGGTTGCTTTGTGGCCTCTTGACTGCAGAGGGGATCCTCATCATGTGTATGCACTGAGTGCTCCCTCTGCAACCAGGGGCTCCAACCTACTCTGCAGCTCTCGCTTCAGCTCTTTGCAGCGACGTCCGCGTTTGTTCCCGTCCAAGGTGGTGTGGGAGAGGAGCCCTGTTACCCTGGTTTTGCGCATCCTGCGATACAAATGGGGATCTGCTGGCAGAGCTCCTAACAGCTCCATCAATCTGCTCTCCAAGATTATGAAAACAACAGGCAAAGGCAGCAAATGTGGATGGGAATGGCAGTGTAAAGAACATCATTTGTCTAATAATGACATAAATGAAGCAGTCTCTTACATTTCAAGTGAGTTATAGGATGGTCTGTAGGCAGACAGAAAAGGCAGGTGCCTTTTCATGTGTCTTTTTTTTTTTTTTTGTTAATGATTGTCAGAGACTACTTATGACAAGTCGATCCCAGGCTGTCCTTGGAAATGCTTCTCCATCAGTGAAAAATGCCTCTGCTTTTCCCTTGTCTTACAATGCTGGCGAAGCTGCTGTTGAGATTTATTGTTTTAGAAATAGCTATTTTCCATGTCCTTGCTACATTTGAGAGGTGGCAAAGCACTGCATTGTGTGCACCGTGCACGACTGAAGAGACTGGCCCACTCCTGCAATTCTTCCGTGTGTGAACAGTCGAACAAAAATCACTGGAGCTCCTCAAGTGAGTCAATATTGCAAGCGGGCCCTATATTATCATTCATTTAACAGGTGCCCATTATATCCTGTCACTTCAAGATGTGGCGTCTCTAAGGTGCGATGTCGTCTACCATCTATGTCAGTCATCTGCTAACTGTCTATGTTGGACTTTCTGGCAAAGGGAGTGAGTGGGAAAAACGGGGAACAGAATAGGACGAAAAAAGGAGTGTAAAGGAAAGAATCTCTCTGATACTAATACTGGGACCTTACCCCAGAGGCCTTTTTGAAAGGGAGACATCCCAGACACACATACTCTTGTCAGTACTGGTGTATTTTTAAGAAATATTTTTAAGAACTGACTAGTTAAGCTTTATTTTGGGTCTCTCATATGCTACTGACAAATGTGGTATATATTTACTTGATTGCATGTTACAGTAATTCATAGATCAATAACGTAAGATCAATAACAACTTCCAGTAGCAGTAAAGCTATAGTACATTCTTAAATCTAATAAAGAAAGTAGAAATCTATGTGAAGATACAGATTCTGTACTATAGATAACTTTGAACGTTTTTACTGATGTAGTTTGTGGTAATATAATGGGTTTCAGTGCAGATGAAGGAGCTTTTAGCAACTGTGATTCTCTTTGAAAAGACCCATTTATCTGTATGTGACCTTAAATTCCTTCAATATATTCCTAAAAGAATACATAGAATGCCACAGATTCTGATAGAAAAATAGCTGAATTACAAATGAAAGCTGATATATTCTTTTTTTTTTTCTTCTCCAGTGTTCAAGGTTATTTTAGTCTAAGGTAGCTGGGCGGGGGGAGGAAGAAGATGTAAAACAAAATAATCCTGACTTTTTCTTCCAGCCTGAAATCTACTTGCAAAGAATTTTCTTATTGCACTTCCTATTTTTTGGTCAGATCGTTTACCTCTTCTCAGCAGAACTCCTTCCGAAGGAATACTGCACCGATGTGATGCCTGCCTTTTTGTTCCCTGTTCCCCTTCTAACAGTTCGTTGGATACTTCTGCTTTGTTTTCCTGCACATCTAGGGTAACCCTAAAGAGGCATCGTTAAAGAACCACAGCCTTAGGTGGGAAGGGAATGTATAGAGCAGATTTAGGCTTTGCTCAGGAGCTTACCTGAGCTTCTGATAGCAACCAGACCTATCTTTGGAGGCCTACTGACTACAGCAAGGTGGGGCACTCACAATGCTCCCATTGCAGTATAAATAAATGAGAGGAACTTTGTGATTCCTTTTTTTTGCTAACAATGTGATGCCTGGGTGTCTCTTGAGGTTATTGCGCATAAACAGTGGGATGTTATTGGTGGTAATAAGTATGTGCTCAAATCGGTGTAACTATCTCTTCCCATTGCTTCCCACTAAAGAGAGGAGTTGCATAAGAGGGGCCGTGGTGTTGCTTCCAAGACTTCATGATACAGTCAGCTGAGAGATACGTAGAGATAAGATATGCACTTTTTATAGAAAAGGAAAAAAAAAAGTCATTTATCGGTGGGAAAACAGAAATCTACATGCTGCAAGCATCCAGCTCGTGCTGTATTTGTTTATCTTCTAAAGTCTTTCAGTTCTTTGCTGTGATGACAGCAGTGGCTATCAGATCTTCAGTAGCTAGGAGGATTTGTTTTCAATAAACAAGCTGCATCTGATGCAGCTACTCCAAAAACATAGCTAGGCAGATGGAATTGCCTCTGTTATTTGTGTGTGTGTATCTATGTATATATTTTATTTTATATATATAATATATACATACACACACATACTTTTTTTTCTCTTCAATTAAAACATCTTTTTCTTTTCTTTCTGTTTTTGGTGTATCTTGTCAAACAAAGTATTGCATTTTTTTAATCTATCATTTATTACCATGATAACCATAATTCTAAACAAATTGGTGAGTAGAAATTGGAGAATTCAGAAACTGCTACCCTTTGGATATGAAAAATTGCTGCGAGACCTGCAGGAACTTTTCAAAGCTGCTTTTGCAGTCTTGACGAGCACTGCCTGTTGTTTTTTCAGTGCTAGGTGGTATTGTTCCATTAACTTGGATTCTGAAGTATCTGATTTGTGGGATTAAAATGTGTGTGCGTGTGTATAAAATTTTTATTTTTTGAGTTTGCCTTTCAAACCTGCTAAGCATCATTTCACTTAGTATGCTGCCTTCTGGAGCTGCCGCTCAGCAATTGGAGTAACCTGTCTTCAAGCTCCTTTTCCTTTCACATGCTTGAGTAAATAAAAGGAGGATTAGCTTTAGCCTGTGTGTGCTAGGGCTGGAATATATCTTCATACATATTTATCAGCTGGGAAAAACAAATACCTAGATGCATCTCTTTTTAAAGTCAAGTGATATGACATAATACATCAGCTGGTGGAGGGGGGAAGCTAGACAAATGTATTTTTCACCTTAAATAGACTAGATTTGAACTTCAGCTGCAGTACAGCGTGGTGAAGGGATCTTTGACTCCATACTTTTCAGTCTATGCATACATATGTATGGTTGCTTTGGCAAGAGCTTTTAGAACTTTAAATCTAGCTGGTGGGTGGCCAAATATCACCCATGGATATTGTCAAAGTGGCAAGCAGCTGCACTTCACTTTCAACCGCTGTTAATACAAATTCCGCCAGAAAATTGATACTGTGTGATGCTAGTGATGGAGCTCTTGACTGTATGGCTAGACACAGTACTGCTGAGGCATAAGGAATCAGAAATAATAGGAGGGAAGACATACTGCTCCTGAGCCAAGCACGGAGGCTGTGGGAAGCAAAACCTTGGTCTCTCACTCCCACACTTTCCCCTGGTTTGAGCTTGCTTGTCTTGTTTTATTTTCTCCCCAAAGGAAGATATTGTTTTCAAACGGCTGGCTATTCCATAGGTGGCTTTTTCCTTGCAGTGCAAGTACGGGAAGTTCCTTTCTCTGCAGTTCTTCCCGTTCCTCCTCTGTACAAAGTTTTGGTGGAGGGTTCTGAAAATAGTGCCTGGAAGACGGATGGGTTTTAGGGCAGCATCTCTCTGGAGCCGACGCACATACAGAAACAAAGCTGAGCTCGCTGCTGTGCTGCCCTCGTGCTCAGGGCATCGCTTTGTGCCTTGATGCCCTTGCAAGGGGGTGCAAGGGCAGTCTGAGAGCTTCTGTAACCTGCAGGAGTTGTGCACTTTGTCAAAGACGACGCAACACTAACTGCTTTAAATCTCTTTTCTTCAGCCTTTTCACTCATCCTGCATCAAGATGATGTATCCTGGCTGCTAATGTTTGCTCTATAGGAAAAATCATGGACCGTGAAGTGCAAAATGACTACTTTATAATATAAAATTTGGTTCTACTATTTTGAAGGTCATTATAGTGCGCACTGCTCTACAGTTAACACTAGTTATTTTAGCTCATATAGTTGCTCATAAGTCTTCTGGTTTGGGAAAGTCCTGGGAAATCTGTCTAGATTCAACAATTTCCTCCAAAGGCAAAGGAAATACTGGCCCTTTTTCTATGCCGAAGGGCTTCCCTAATTCAGGACACCAAGGCCTCCCTTCTTTGCCAATGAACCTCAATATATCCCACTAATGACTCTGTAAAGTGCTCCAGCGTGTAGGGAAGCTGCTGCTCCAGCTGACTGCTTGGGCAGTGCACAGACTGTTAGCTGGTCCTCGGAGGCCCCGGCAGGATGCAATTAGGTTTCCTTGAAAAGCCTGTGTGTGTTTTTAGGAAACGTAACGGATGCCCAGATACCATAGCTGTATTCTTCTGGGAGCCTGGAGTGACTGATTCTCTTCTGTGAGATAATAGTACACTGAAATTACCCGCTGCGGATCAATTTTCACAGTACAATTTAATGACACCTTTTGCTGCAAATTAAGGCTGGTGATTTCAGATGTTTTTGCATTATTATTGTGATTAAACCCTATCATCTATACATGTTTACTAAAATGGAATGTAGGTTTCAACTTGGGGAAACTGGTGGCCTCAATCACAAAAACAAAATCAATTTTAATTTTTATTTAATGATTGGATGAAGCTTGATTTATTGCTTTTGCTTGTACTATCACATCTCCTCCTCTGCTGATTGTATCCAAGATAACAGAAAATAATGCGGTGACTGTATTTAATCAGTTAGTTTCCTCTTTAACCGTGAAGAAAGGAGGAAAATATCTGTGTGCTTTAGAAAAAAATGTTCAAAATAAAGGATGTCTGTTTCAGCTTGTGTTTCTACAGGCTAAATTATACTCCGTGGCATTGTGTGCCATGTTAATCGAGAATTTCTTATAATTATGAAGCCTTTTGAAATTAAGGCTCGCATATGGCAGACCTAGGTGATATGTCCAACATCTGGACATTGAACCTTGGAGTCCAACAGCTATTCCTAGCCACTGTTGATAATTTAATATCCATGGGATGTTATTCTTTGTTTGCTTGCTTGCTTCTTGCTGGCCACTTGCCCAGCACATAGAGTGATGTGCTGTTATCTTTGCAACCTTGCACAGGTTTGGTGGTGATTAATAATGTGTTGTGCACATTGCATGAAACACCATTGTTTTGGTAATGAGAAAGAATATCTTATTAAAGAACCAGTGTAATCAGTTTCGCACATGATAATTTGGGTATTACTTGTGGAAAAATCAAGCAGTTGTAGTATACAGTTCATTTTTTAACATAATTTTATATATATTATCAATAATAGATATACATTAGATTGTCTACTCTTTACCTGTCAGGGGTTCAAAGGATTTTTAGTGATGTCTGCACCATTTATTAATGTAGAACCTGTATTCGTTTCATGGTTTAGATCTGCAAGACATATGTCTAATGCCTGACGCTTAACTGATCGTCTTTCTGGTTCACATGGCTGCATCATTAAATCATATTGAATCCTGCTGTAAATGTTTGCAGTAGCCTGGTCCCCAGAGTCCTTCTCTGTAGGGAATTTGTGTTGAAAATACGAGGGGATCCAAGTGTAGAAAAGCTGCTTGAGTGGCATCATCTGGCATTTTGAGCAGGCAAGCTTTAATGGTAGGAAGGAGGTATATGTATCTGTGTATATGACTACGTATTAGGGCACTCAAGGAGCTGATTGCTTCCGTGACATAACTGACTGGATGGGAGAGGATACGTGCTCGCTTTAGAGCCGTATTACTGTTTATCTGGAAAGGCTTTGGATAAAGCAGGGCCCACCCAAGAAAACGCAGGAATCTTTCATGAAATTCAGCAATATGGGATGAACATGGGAGGCATGTAAGGGCATGGAAAACATTGTGGACGAGTAGAAGGCAGCTGTGACCTTTCTTTGCTCCTTCATCTTCAGTGTTTTGAGCCTGTTGAATTGTACTGAAGTTGGTGCATTCTAGAAGAATTTGCTCTAGAGCTGCCATGTGCTGTGGTATTTGCTCTAGTGGAGCTACGGGAATAACTTAGCCCTAAGAGGGAACTTTGTTTCGTAACAAATTCAAACAAAATTCCCACCAAGATAAATATCTTCATTTGGAAGGAAATACAACTGGAAAAGGCGGAATGATACCAATCTGTTCCCCTTTTAAATAACAAATATTGTATTGCATGGATATAAAATGCAGTCAGAGCAAATGCATCTTGCACACGTATAACAACAGAAAAACAACATGGGGGCCTATGTTAGTTCTCTGAACCCGTTGAATTCATGTCTGACTCCTGTTCTGCAATGAGTTTCAGTATGTGCTCTGTGGAAGGATAAAGGAAGATGAACTATGGCCAAGGGAGGAGTTTTCAGAAGAAAGCAGTCCTTCCTTTATCCTTTCAGACAGGATAATTGGTTTTGACACTTAAAATCACCCTGGTAAATGTAGAAAAGTCTGTCGTGGCTGCTTTTGCCATGAAGGATCATCCCAAAGTGGAGCCTCTTGTGTTAGGTGGTTTACGAGAGCGAAACAAAAAGGTAGACTGTAGAAATCACAGGCAGCAGCTAGGGTTGAATCAAAAGGCAATAGGTAGATACAAAGAAGAGTACAATAAGGATATAATATCTCTTCCCAAGAGTACCATATGTCTTGAGGTGACACCAATTTTTACAGCTCTGAGTGCAGAGAGAAGTTTCACAAGCAATAAGGCAAGATAAGAAGATGGAATCTGTGAATACTTTAGGGGTGGTCTTTGTACACATAAGGCAGAAAGCATCTGTTTTAGGTAAAAACTTGGTTACAATGCACTAAAATAAGACTCCACCATGTACTTTTTTTTTCCAATTGGCATAAAAATAAAGCTATTTGTTTCTTTCCACTTATTTCTTAAACATCTTCAAATAGTTTAGATGTATTTTTGGGTGCATCTTTGCCATAGTCTAAATGTTAATTTGTATCACATAGCCATGTACTGATGACTTCTGTTATTGTAGAATTTGTCTTGCAAATGCAATTATAAAACACAAGCTGTGAAACAAGGGACTAGGAGGCTTCTTTTCAAGGGGACTTGCAGAGGAGTCTGCCTGAGAAGCCATGAGAAGGGGGTGGCAAGTGCAGAAACTGAAGCCATAGGTCACAGATTTAGCCAGGTAAAATTTTAGACTTGACTATTCTATGATGCATTTGTCTTCTGTTTGTAACTTTGTGATAAATACCATAATAAATGTCACTTCCTTCTGGTCCGTACAGACACAAATAGACCAACCTTGTGTTTATTTTTCCCAAAGTGTGAAAGCTCTGAATCTCTGATAGACATTATAAGCAAAATATGGTTACAATTTTAATAGAAACTTTAGTAAGACTGCTATGGAGAAGTTGTAGCCATGATCGTTGGACTTGGTACCATATAAAATGTTGCTGCTTTGCCTCTCAAAAGCACTGAATTATCCTTGCCACTTTAGACGCGGTGTAAGACCTTAAATTATATATCTGAGTGTTTATTATATATATAAAAAAAATGATTGATGCACAACAGTGTGCGCAGATGCTGGCTGAAGATCTGAGAGTATACAAATAATGGGAAAGCCCTAATGTTTTCTGGAAAGCGTTTTTCCTGCCTTGTGTTTCCAAAGGGGTCCTTGATGCAACAGCACACAGTCATTTGCAATTGGAGTTGGGAGAGGCAAGACTGAAGCACAGAATAACATGGAAATGACTCTGATTATAAGCCACAAAATCATGCATGGCCTTTTCATCAGGAGAGTGTTCATTATTTTTGTTGTTGTTGTTAAATTGCTTAGAGATGAGTGCTGTTGTGCACAGGAGCAAATGTGAAAGTGATAGGGAAGCTGATCCTACTGTATAAGCAAATTGCTCTATTGTCACATTTCTTTGAATATGATACTATACATGATACTCAGATTTGCTGTTCCTGACACTTTAATAATGTAGTCTGGAATTTACTTAATTGATAAGATTCCCTATCTGATAGGAAAGTGCTAATTTGTGATATCGATTCAGACAGTTTTAAACACTTTTTTTCTTTAGTGAATTCAAGGAGTGGGTTTGATGCCCCTGAAAAGCGAGCACTGTGTCCAGTACCAGTTTGATCTTTTGTCTTTTTGATGTAGAAGCAACTTTTCCTAGGAGAGAAATGTGTGTTTGTACACCTTACAGTTTGTTCATATTATTGCACTGTATAAAGTAATCTCTTCTGGTATTCTGATTTCACTTAATTAGATGTATAATTATGAATAATAATGAAAGCACCGATGTATAACGGAGAGGCAATACGTCTTAGTGATGACCTTTATCAGAGCCTCTGTATGTTCTGTCACCTGAGCCTGATAGATACTTTATATACTATCAGGGTCCAGCGTTTGATAGGATCTGACAGGCTCATGGATGAGCTTTGTTTCATACCTTTTTTTTTTTCCTTAAGTGTTCACAGGGAAGTTTCTCTTTCTTGAGAGCCCTTAAGCCCCTTACCACGTGGAAGGCTTCAGGCAGAGGTTCAGTTCTGCGATTGTCAACCGCAAACGGTGAATGGGTGGGAAAGGGTGTTCTGGACTGCTCGTGGATGATCCTAATGAAAACTCTGTCCTAAAGCTCTTCGCTTCTCTCTAGGGCCCTGACCTGTGCTTTGTTTTGTACAATACTGTCTAACTTGGAGAAGTTTCTGTAGGAAGGACGTCTGATTTTCAAGCAATTGGGGCTCTGTTCCAGCTACTGCAGTTCAGTTTACTGGGTTGTTACAGCTGCTTAAATAAATAGCGCCAACATCTATTTCTCCTTTACTGCTGCTGCTCGAGTGATGTGTCACAACTTGTAGCTGTTTTGGGCAACAAATTTTGCATAGTGTGTATTTGCGAGCTTCTTGCCTGACATGGTTTCATTAATGGGATGTATATGTTTTCCTGTAATTGGAGAAATATGTGACTGTGCTTCTGAAGGTATGTCAAAACTGGAAGATCATGTCAACAAGCAGCAGTTAACAGCCTAACAAGTAAGCTCATGTGGGTGATCCCCCCAACCCCTCCTGCTACACAGGCGCACACATTTTCTTGGCTTTCTTGCTAGTTCTTTGTGCCTCTCTTAAATGTCCATAGGCAATCTTAAGACATGAGTGTGCCTGGAGACCTTGCAAGGAGGCTCAGTGTGTGCATCTTGTCCTGTAATTCCATTACTAATCCCAGGCTATTAATTATTGTCCAATGTTTTTCAATCATGTCAAGCCTAACTGAATGTGCATCCATCCTGACAGCTTAAGCAGAAATAAGAGCGATCATATGTCCATACTGGATGCCTGGATGCTTTCTGTTGCCATGACTTGATTGACCTGCAGTTCCTTTTCTTTTTTTTTTTTTTTTTTTTTTTTTTTTTTTTTTTTTTTTTTTTTTTTTTTTTTTTTTTATGATTTATGTCATAACAACCGGTAATAGTTTATATTTTCCTGCAAGGGGCAAGCCTTTCCTTCACCCTTTCTATGAAGTTGCCTGTTTTTAAGGAAATAATACTCCTCCTTGTGTATTCCTTCTTGGATTTCTTCCTTCTTTAGAGTAACTAACCCTGTCAATCTAATGGTGGAGTCTAGACAGGCCTTAAAGATAAGTAAAGGATTGGAGTTTCATCTCCTCTAAAGGTCCTTCTGTGAGAACTTATAGGTCAGAATTGAACTGTGGCTTTTTGATGCTTTTTTTATGCTTTTTTTTTTTTTTCTCCCCCTCTGTTGATAATGCCTCCTGGATTATGAATCTAGAATATATGTGGTTTCATGTTTTTGCACAATGATGATGTAAAGTAGGGGAAGTACCCTACTTTGGGCGTTTTATGAGAAGCTGTCCTTCTGTTTAGCCTAAGTATAGTCTTGAAGATCAAATGTATACATTCAAGAAACCTCTCTAGCTGCTCTTAAACCTTGTATCAGTAACTACCGCGACTGTCAAGCTCCTGGGAAGAGAAATAGCTATTTTAAATTAGCTTTGCTGGTGGAAAAACTATGAGCAAGAGCAGTATAATTGGCTTGGCACCCTGAGGTCTCTGGTTTGCTTTCCCAGTCATGCCTGTGCAGTAACACATATTTGTATATTATATCCTTACTGTGTAATAAATAATCCTTTGTATAAACACACATAAATAATTTTAATCACTTACTAGAGCTTTTTTCCATTTAGTAAGCGGCATCTGAAATCTGGAATGGCTGATTAAGCAGGAGATAAGGTTGAAGGTGGCAGCAATAGCTTTTGGAGTAGCAGAATACTGTAAATACTGAACCAGGATGTTGTAACAGTCAAGGAAGAGCTGCAACTAATCAGAATATTCATGGCTAAAGATTAAGATAAACAGAAAATGGAAACAAGGAAGCTGACAGCACTACTAGAAACACGGAGTCCTGCTATAATTCTATTATTGTATTTATGGGACTATTTCCTGCCTTGTTCTTTGCTTTTGTGTGTAGTAGGACCCTGGGAGTCCCTGTTTCCCTGTCTAACAAACGTCTTTCATGAACTCATTGTTCTGCATTTCCTTTCCATGGAGCTCACAGATGTAGTCTCTGTGTCCCACTTGTTATTTGCTTGTAAAGTCATCACGCACTTTGTAAGTTATTGCACGCTTTCTAGTTCTGCCTTGTGGGTGATGATGTGAATAAATGTACCCGAAGGTTCCCCAAATGCTTGTACTTTCTAGGCCTTTGCTCAAGTCCTCCCTCTCTTGACCTCCTAACACCTGACTGACGGTTTGGGAAGAAAGAAGCCAAGACTATGTCAACATTAAACCAAACCAGCAAACACTTAATGGGAATACAGGTCCAGAAACAGAGCTCGACATTGCAGGTGCTCTGAGTTCAATTGATGCTGCTTTACTGCCTAGTGGTACCTACTCATCCAAAGTGGATGTATATTGGACACCAGTGCTACTGTTTGAGCTGTAGACATGAGTAGCTTTTCCTCCCTCTCGCTGCTGCTGTAGCTTCTGTATCCCAGATGCTGACGCTCCCTAGAGAATTGGGTATTACAGTCCCGCGGAAATGTTTATAAAGCACTTAAAGTGCTTGTTCCCTAATGGCCTGGCAGGAGCTCTGGGGAAGCACCGCTGCTTGTAGCAGCAGGCTGCCTACTTCCTCCTGGTTAGAGTGAGTTACTGAGTGTCTCAAGTTTACGTCTAGTACGTTAATGGGAAGGGAAGTAGAAAGATTGCCTGGTGTTCCCTCTGGAGGAGCAGCCATCTAGTCCTGCTCTGAGGATTCTGCTCCATCCACCTTGTTTCCCAAGGATGGCACATAGTATATGAGGAGAAAGCTCTGAGCAAGGAGACGAAAAATTATACAAGAATACACAAATTTTCAGAAGAAATTGTACTTTCTCTCAATTTCACTATTTCCTCGGGGTACCTTAGTAGATTTGCACAAGGACAGAGTCCTCTTGTTTCTGCCTTGCCTTGCCGTGGATGCCCTAATATGTGTGTAGTTTTGTCATTGTCACAGTCCTTGTAGTTGATTAGAGTGTAAAGAGAGAGAGAGAAGCAGCAAAAAGAGATCAGAGGATGCCCATCAGTAACCAGGGGAACTCCTATGCAGAACACAAGGCAATGTATGAATTTTCTGCCTGATGTACCTTTTGTTTGACTTTGAAAAATCTCATCAGCTTTCCTAATCACCCATGATGGATGGTACTGCTCAGAAAGGGAAACCCGCTTCAGCAGCACTGGAATTGCAACAAGGTGGGAAATGTCACAGTTGAAGGAGGAAGGAAAGGGGGAAGATTTCCCCTTGCAGATTGAGGGGGCTGCTCTCCAAGCACTCCAGGAAGGAGTCCAGTTTTCTCTGCTGCAGGGGAAGAGTGCAATTTGTACTGCAGCAACTGTACTGTAACATATTGTAATAGTTTATGTGACTTTTTGGGAGAGAACTTTCCTTCTCCTAGGAACCATAACGCTTACCTGCATATTGTGTGTGCACCGTATGTTTTCTGTTGGGCACTCCAAACAGAGTAAGTGAACAAAATAATTCAACTTGACAAAAGCCTGGCAAAAACAAACTGTCCCTCAAGATGTCTGAGCAGGGCAATAGACTATTTTTCTGGTTAGAGATATCAAGAGGGGACAGCTCACCGCAGACTTGTGGGGTTTTTTTTGTTTGTTTGTTTCATGATAAGCCTCAACCTCTGTGCTTTTGTAAATAGACTCCCCCTGACAAGGAGGAGATAGTCCAGGCCACAGCAGTTAACACTGGGCTTTCGTGTTTTGTGTTGGGCTTTTCTGTCCCAAGGTCAGGTCCTGGTGCCCAGGCAAAGCCTACCTTGAAGTCTTGCCCTCCTACCTTTTGGGATGTGAGTCGCAGGGAGGCAAGCTGCTAAATACAGCTTCTTATTAAGTGATTAACTCTAGATAGTTCCAGTATCCTCATCCTTCCCCCGTACTGAGGGGACTTGAAAAAGATAAATCCTAGGATTTTTGACGGAAACTAAAATGCCTTCTAGGGACTTACACCAGTGACTGTGTATCTCGGGAGAGCATCCGTGTGGCATTCTGCTGGCTCAAGCAGCTGCAGTGAAGATGTAGATTGCTCGCTTAAAATTTTATTAGATGCGTTTGGTGTCAACTGGTAATGTTTACTCAACCTTGCGGCTGGCAAAAATTTCTGAGGATGAAGCCTCCTTGTTTATTTTTATCTTGCAAATTATATTTTCTTTTCCTGGGGCTTTGTGGTTGTTCTTGTGTATTAGATAACTTGGGTTTTAATGGTAAGGCCTGAGTGAAAGCAGATAGGGAGTCACTGTCAGTCACAGCAAAGGCTGATCATGGAGGTTAATCAGCTGTGACCAGGACAGGAGCAAGCAGTTGTTCTGAAAGGTAATTTGGAAGCAAGAATTGAGTTTATTTTCTTCTGTTCATACACGTACGGCAGCTATAAGTAGTTTTGTGCTGCTATTTCTCAGCAAAAGCTGAGGCAGATATAAGCAGGGCGAGGAAACAGAAGGAAGTAAAAGGGCTCCTTGCTGCAGACAATCTTTAAAAGTCTGTGGTCTTTCTGGGTAGTAAGCATTTTACTTGCTTCTCGGCTATAAGGTTTTGATACTGATATCATCAATAGCCTCCTAAATGTGTTTGGAATATAAATTGTGCTGCGAGAAACGACTCACAGCTCTGGAGAGACAGATCAAAGCATTTTGTAACCTGGATTCCAGGCTAATGGAATGGGGTAAAATAACCACTTCGGAAGTAAACACACATTGCTCATGTTGTGCTTATTTTGTGATGATAACACGCAGCTTTCTCTTGCTTTTGTTGTGATAAAGAATGATTATGCATTGAGAGCATATTGTGTCAGTATTTCTTGGGTACTATTTCTAGGAAGATATATACTGTTTATTATCCTAGTGCATTACACTGCATAAAATAAATCTTCTAGAGATACCAGATGTCAGTAGCTTGGAGCGGGCAAATTAATTTGCCCATTTAATTTTTCTATAATTTTTATGCCCTTAGCTTCCTTCCCCTGCATTTCATGGCCTTTAAAAAAGGGAGGCGGGTGGAACGCCTCTCCTTGCCTTCCAGGGAGATAAAGCGAGCAACTGCAGATGAGATTTTTCAGATAAAGGTTTTTCTACCCCATATATATGTGTTCTAGTCTGATATTATTATTGCCTCTACAAGCTCCTTCTGGTAGGAATTTTAAATCCCTGTTTCCCACATGAGATAGCAGTTTCTCTTTAGTAATAACCAGGAATCAATTAGCTGTAGATCAGGTATTGGGCAAAAGACAGGCATATATCCTGTAATAAACCAAGTAGCATGCTTTTATTACTTACTTATCTCCAGTTTCTTTGCAGTTGCCCTTTATCTCCAGGGTAAAGGCTATTCTCTGGACAAAGGTTCTTATTTAAAATTCTTATTTAAAGAATAAGAATAAGAAAAAATCTTATTTAAAATCCATTTATTTTAGCACTCCATGTATTTTAACGTGTTTTTTTCCTTCAAAAGATAATTTTGGGAAAACATTTCCTCTTGATTTCAATCCGTGTATGATATCTGACCTTAGCTGTGTAAGGAAAAAAACCCCTGCATCTACATTTCCTTCTCCTAAAATTAAATATTGGAGAGAGAAGAGACAAAATATGTACTGAAAGTAAACAAACCAAACCTTCAAACAGTTTTGAGGAGGACAAGAAAGGGACTATGACATTAAACCAACCCAAAAGCCTTTTGAACAACGCTCCTAGTAGTTACTGTTTACTGCATCTGAAAACGCAATTTCACTGTCGCAAATGGTAGCATCAAAAATATTAAAGGAAAATGGCTTTCTTTCAAAATAACTGTTACCACTGTGCTCAAATTACTTTGCCGTCATTTCTAGCTATTTAAGTTCAAGGTAGCCCTTAATGGGTTTAAGTCATCAATAGTCCCAAAGACTTCTGAAGACTTTTAGCACATAAAATATTAATGGCTTATATTTGTCTTTTAAGAATGTGCTTAGTATTGTTAACACATTAAAGGGCTAATACTGCAAAGGACTTCTATTAAATGCTGTTAAGATGCTTGCAACAAACACAAGATGCTTGTTTTAGGTATTGATGTGAATAAATGCTGCTTCTGTTCTGAAGTGCATTGCTCCTTTGCAGTTCAGTGTAGAATTTGATTTGCTGACAGGCTTTTATTTAACAGTAGGATGGAAAAGGGTGCCTCTTAAAAATGTATTTTTTTTCTAACATCTTTGGAGCTATTTCCAAATCGCATTTCCAGCTTTACTAACCACAACAGCTATTTTGCTCATCTTGACTACAAAAAAAAAAAAAGGGGGAAAAAAAAAAGGTTGCAGCTTTGATTCCTGGAGTGTGCCAAGACCTTGGAGATTATGATAGGGAAATACAGCACTGACCTGGAACTTTGGGGTTTAAGAATAGAAACAGTCACATACAATCAGCCAGTATCTGCCAAAACCTGAATTTAATGAAGTGAGCTTGAACTTCGTGACACAGTGAGTAGCTGTCTTGCGAATGTCACCTGCATCCAAGGATTTTTGTCTAACGGCAGATTTGTACTGCAATCCAACCCCCACTTTAAGTTTGACTTTCTCCTAAACCCTATTTGTATTAAGGTGTGGTCGGATGGAAAGAGTAGGACAGGGGAGCTGGAAGCCTCACCGTTTGGTTGAGATGGTGTATTTTAAAAGGCCATCTGATAATTTGTGATATCTGTACATGATTATGCAGCAGAACTTACATGAAGCTGCTTTGGAGTATTTGATTCTAGGAGATTTGAAAGGGAACAGTAATTTTTCTGTTGATAAGACACCAAGGCAACTAGCCATGATTTCTCTCTGCCATAATGCTCCCCTTGCACTCAGTACTGTAACCACCAAGCTTCTTTATCTCCTGCTTGCAGGGCTTTGGGAGAGGTTTTAAGTAGTAGAAGCAGAGGTGGCAGCTCTTGGTGGGCTTCACAGTCCCCTTGGGGTTGTAAGCCATGAACCATGAGATATTGGAGGGCTGAAGTTGGGGGAATGTTTTGTCTGTCTGCTTTGGATCTAGCTTTCCTGTTGCTTTGGAAGATAAAGGTCACCCTCTAACGAAATAAATAAAGACGGGTGTGTGGAGAAGGAGACCTGGCAGCCTGTCTTGCTGGAATTATAAGGAGCTATTTCAATAAAACTCAGGGAAGGCCTTATGATCTCTTACTACTGCCACGAATTTTACTTTATTTTTTGGAGGTCTGTGCAGAAGCCTTAGGTTCTTGGTCTTAAGAAGGATTTTTCATAGTGGAACTTTCACTGTAACTTATGGTTTAGCTAGATAACTGGGCATACCTATTTTTTCCCTTCCCTTTCTCACCCCTTGAGCTTATCTTGATAGTGGTGTGTGTTTCACTGCCGCTCCTTGTGTTTTTCTAATGCAGAAACATATATATGCGTTTTGAATCTCTGCTGTCAAGGCTTCCTGCCAGCCTGTCTGGCTGCTGAGAATCTCCTTCAGACTGGTGATAGCATTTATAAATAAGCCTGATGGAAGTCATGGCACAGTAAAAATAATGGAAAATGCTTAAACCTTGTATTAAGTGCTATGCTAGACCGGCAAAACTGATGGGATCAGTGCATCTCCACAACAGCATAATTTACAGCAATATTTATGTTGTGAATAGAATTTAAACAAGAATCCCCTGTGGAAAAGTGTAGCGAAATTAAAATGATGTTTAAATCGGAAAGCGTCAAGAAGACATAGAATATAAATTGGCTACATTAATGGAGGAGAAGAAAGAAAAGCTAATTTTCATTCGAAGAGGGGGGAAAAGTACTTGTAGACATTAATAGGCTGTCTAATTCTGTGATCTTTACTACTTATTTTTCTTATTATTTAGATGTCCTGCAGAAGAGATGACAAGGATATCTTGGGTTGAGAAATAAAACTGCACTGTATCTTGGCCATAATATGTCCCTTTCCCCTAACACCAAATTAAAAATAATGGACCCAGATTTCTCTTGATTGTAGTGAATCAAACAGAGCCAAAAGGCTTGTGCAAGGCACAGGGAACAGAATTGTTTTTGTTGCTTTTACTGCATGTGTTTTCTTTTTCTGTGCTGTGAGTTATTAATTTATAATACTCTATTGATGGGAAAAGAGCATGATCACAGTATAGATATAATGATAAAAAGTAAATTTCATAATCTGTATGTAATCAATACTTAATTCTCCCATATTTCAGCATTATATGTCTAAATGCTGAATTGCAGAAGCTTGTAATAAAAGCGCAATGTTGCGAGAACCTTGAAGCCTATGGATGTAATATTCCTATTATTAGTAAAAGTAATCCTTTTATGTTTAGGTCGTTGCCTTAGGATTGTAGTAAACCTCCTGGCAATCATCAGTTCCACAATGCAAAGCAATTCTAATTGCAGCTTAAAAGAACTGAACTTGCAGGTTGACTATAGTTATTTCCACTTAAGAGTAGAGTGAGGGACTTTGTCTTGCTTCGTAATCTGGATACGCCCCAAATTGTCTATGTTTTCCAGTGCATGAAGCTGCTGTTCTGTATGGTGTCCACCCAGAGGTACAACTTGTTCCCTGGGGTGTCTTCTACAGAGTCTGTGAGTTGGCTGGCGGGGAGGAACCCCAAAATGACTTTCCTGAGGAGCTAAGATAGGAGGGGACACTTGATAGTTTGGGCCTTCAGTTGCTTCTGCCCCCTCCTTTATAATGGCTTATATTTTTCTCCCCAATCTGTCAGAAAGCAAGATTGTGACTCAAAGGACAAATAATCCCCTCCTCCCAGAGGTTTTAAAATGTTACGTATATTACATTTTGGGGTTTTTGAGCCTGTGAAGCAAATGCTCATCTTCCCCATGGTGATAGTCAGTATGAAAACCTTCCTCATTTTTGTTTTCTTGTGCTTTAGAATCGTAGAACCCTTAAGGTTGGAAGGGACCTCCAGAGATCATCTAGTCCAAGCGAAACTTTAAAACTCTCTCGTAGGCACAAGGCCCTGGGGATTTCGAGGAAAAGGCCAAATACTGCAGTAAATCTTTGGAAAATACTGGGCACGGAATCTTTCTCGGGTAACCACTAATGAACACTATTTCATCCTTAATGTGACCCTTTCCTTTTGGATCCCTTATGTATGCTGGCACAATCCCCAGCTGAGCGACGTGACCAGCCTGCTGCAGAAGTAGCTGACAGAGCGGCGTGGCGGAGCATGCAGGCAGCTGACACGACTTATGCCAATATGCAGTCTCAGGGGAGCACTCTCAGCTGGTGCAAATTATCGCAGCTTCGTTAGTGCAGTCGAGCTGCAGCAGGCAGCACCCCACTCGCCATCCTGCCCTGGAGCCCTCAAAGCTGACACCACAGTGGTGTGTTTTCTGTGCTTGCTTGTACCTTAGGTTGGCCAGTGCCCTTCCACTGTACTTGTGCACCCTTGTGTCCTGCTTTACTTGCAGTAGAAGAGCTAATGGCGCTGACTTTATCTCCAAAGCTCCCATTCTGGAGGCACCTCGAGGTGTCCCCCACCTTGCTTCCCATGGGCTGGTTACGGGCCCGGAGGTGCCGCGCAAGGAGGAGCCGGCTCCGATCGAACCTGGCTGCAGCCTAAGCGCTTTGCTGAAGCAGCCCCCCAGAGAGGACAAGCTAATGGTTTGCCCGCCAAGCCGCGTGGCTTTTGCTATTTCTCTTAGAAATTAATAGTGCTGGAATGGAGTCATATGCTGCATTGTGAGAGTGTAATGCTCTTATGGAGCTATTTATTATCCAGGCTGCTTTGGTGGACAAATTAGACATGCAGCATTTCCAGATTTTACTTTATTCAGATTTTAATTAACTCTGTGTAATAAGCTGTAAGCACATTAATATCAACAAAGTGCTTTGTACTGCATCTGTTAATATTCACATGATAAAGCCAGAAGCCTTGTTTTCATACAAAGATCAGCAAAGCTATAAATAAGCGGGACCTTGTTTATTTTTTTAGAAATTTTGAACATGCATGTAAAAAAATGCATTTTTAGCAATAGATCTCAAATAACAGCACAGTGGAAGGTGGTGTGTGAGATATTAAATACATTCTCGGCTTAATTTTGGAGTTTATATTTTTAAAATTGATAGACTCATTTACAACCACTAGCTCAGCCAGATGGTGTCACCCATAACAAAATACTCGGCAGCATACTAAAAAGGAGCATTTCAGCACCTCTTCCCTGGCAATGCATCGCATCTAAAGAACGAGGGAAAGCTTTCAAGAGGGAAAGGTCTGTGTAAATATGTTTCAAGGTTGAAACACTACCTGAGCATCCACAGCTACCAGCTGAACGCTTGGAAGAGCCCATGGATGGGAGTAGAAACTGGAAAATATTAATTCTGTGATTCGGTTTCAGGCTGTGGCGAGACCCTACACTAATATGCCTATAGTTTGATTAGCTTTTTTGGCCATGTGTGCAAAACTCACTTTGTAGATATGCTATAAAGTCTTTATTTATTGGGGGGGGGGGGGAGAAAAGGAGCCCTTGTGATTGACAAGCGAAAGTATTGGCTATTATGCTTTCCGCATTCTATTTACTATAGCACATTTGATCATCTTTTTGCCATCTGGAGACCTTGAAGTAATCCAAAATTTGGACTTGGTCTCGGTCACCTCCGTTTTGACTGAGGTCTCTGTACCATCCATTCTGTCTCATTTATATTATGTCTTTACATCACTTACAGGCTAGGAAAAAGCTTATTAACGGAGGATTTTGGGAGAAAATTGTTTGGAGAGAGTAATTATTCTAGTGATTACAACTTATTACAATGAAAAAATCCACGAAAATTCTACTAAAGAGTACATTTGTGGTTGCAAAGTAGGGAAAAAAATGTTTCAGTTACTGCCAATTGAGCAAAGCTGCAATATGTTCTGGAAATCAAGCTGCGTTTTCTCATTTTTGCACATCATAACCAGTAATGGAAGTCTTTGGGGCTGAATTAGGTACTCTGTTTCATTTCTGAAATCCTGTTGTTTTTCGGTTGCTGGCGGGTTATTATTTTTAAAAGATATATTAAAGGAAAACTATATTCCCTCCCAAAGAAATGAAGTGGAAGCTCTTGCTCATTTTTGCTGTTCCCTTTGGCTCAGCAGTTACAACGTGCCTTGTTTGACCACATAACTCATTCTTATATTTTATATGGAATTAGATCCCCATGCAGACATGGTCATATATAGGCAAGCTGTCAAATCCTGGTGGAGCAGCCTGTAAAAAGCAACCCTGGAGAGAAGGCAGCTGGGCTGATGCTCCAAGGTGTTGGGTTCCTCTTTAGGCTCCGGGACTCTCCAAGTTGCGCCAGTGGAGTTTTACTTGTAAGTAATGACAAGAAAGGTAAAATCTGGTGAAAGCAGTTATTTAAGATGGATCCAGAATACGAAATAATACATAGGGTAAACATCAACAAAAATAAGGTGCACGTGTGTCCAAGGGTCCCACCAGTGATTGCTCACAGTGTGGTGGACGGCTAATCTGCTCCCAGGGGAGGATGTGGTCACGTTTGCTTATGGACGAGATGTATGTGCTGGAGACCTCATGTCTCTCGTGTGTTGGTGCTTGCCCTTATTCAGTAGCTCTAGATATCTTGATGTTCAATAAGGTAATAGGAATAAGTAGTTAAAATATTGATTATTTAATGCTATTATTGTCAAATTAAAAGTAGTCCTGCAGATGGCATAGGTTTAACCGCCGTCCTTTAATCTTTTCCTGAGGAGGGCAGAAGGATGGTGAAATGTGCTCTCCAAAGCCTGCTGTAAAAATGAAGCTGAGTTTGAAGAATTTTCAAGTCTAAACAGTGTGTTCCGTTTATTTCACTGGCAGGCTCCTTAAGATAAAATACATATATATGTGCATACATACAGATGTAGTTTCAAGTTACGATTTATGCTGAGATCTTAAAGGGAAAGACCTCTTGGTTTGGGTTATAAGAACATTTGGGCTGTAAACTCAGTAGGGTTTTTTGTTTTGATCTTGAATATTTATTTTATTATTGCTTAAAGAAACAAATTATGAAGGCTGATTTTCCTATGGGCTGCGTAACAAACATTAGAGTCTATGGATAAGCACAACAGAGACTGTCTTACAGTGTTAAGCCTTAGGACCTGGTATGGGTGTACTTCTCATCACAGAATGGCTTGG
>VZSG01000522.1:415642-435410 GCA_013398315.1 Nothoprocta pentlandii | reverse complement strand
AAAAAAAAAAATACTGTGTGATGTTCCAAATTAAAAATTCAGTTGAGTTTTTGTTACTCATATGATTTAATTGGTCTACTTCAGGATCTGTGGATGGTCAGATAGGATTCTTTACAAACAGTGAGGGAGAAAAACCATTCTTGGTAGTTTTATCATATAAATTATTCATCCTCAGTCATTCAGCAGTTTCGCTGGGCAAAGAAAAATGTGTCAGTACCTAATTCTTCCTGTTCAGGCTGGTTTCCTCATCAACATACTTTAATGAAATTCCATTTTAATGGAATTATTTTTTTTCCCTTCACATTTTTCATTTATTCTAGTATAGGTACAAATGGAATAAATTATTGGTTGTGGTTTTTTTTCTTCCTATTAGAGACTTAAAATGGTTTAGTTGAGGTGTTGCTACCTATAGTGGCAAGACTTGAACCCATGAACCCCTCCATCAGAGGGGGACAAAGGAACTTCCATTCAGAAACTGGCAGTGATAGAAACCTTGCACTATTAGCAAAAGAAAGGGGAAAAATAATTTGTGAAGACTTTCTGCAAGGATTTAGCCAAAGCAAGCTCCCAAAGCAAACCCCCTTTGGTACAAAACCACCTCATGCAGTGACTTTTCTAGTGCTATGCAGAATAAATTAAACGCTGTGGGTAAACATCATTGCCCAATTTTTTTTAATCTTTATCTCTAGTATAGATGTGCTGTGAACTACTAATCATTTAAAGATTTCTTTTTGAAAACATATATTTTTTTTTAATAATTTACTTCATTAAAGCAGCATAGACTACATACCAACTTGGTGTGTTTTCCCCTGGGTTACCTCGGAAAGCGGGCATTGCTTTTGCTCCCTGAATGCTCTCACCTTGTCTGATGCTCAAAAATGACTCGTCTCTAATAACTTACACAACTTTCTCCAATAGCAAAATAGATTTCCATTTGTGTAGGACAACTACATCTTTATATGGCTCAGTTGTTTCCAAGCCCTAAGTGGAAGGGGAATAATAATAATAAAAAAAGTGTCAGTTCTAATCAATAGCACGGGACATTATGGGAGCGGATCTCCAGCTTGCTGCTGATATATTAGGTATATCCCGCTTTATCTTCTCTTGCAGAACTGATTCGCCACTATTCAGTGCACTTGGCTCTTGTCATGCAAATTGTGGCATTTCTCCCCCATTGACCGCGCAAACCGAGATTAGATTTGAAAACCAAGGCTCCCTGACCAGCTGCCGTGTGTGTTTTTCAGGGGATTTCTGCCTCCTCGGTGCTTGTGTCCCTGTCTCGCTCGTGCCGCGCTGCCAACGCGCTCCCCGGGGAGCGGAGCGCGGGCACAGCAGGGAATGGTCCATGTGCAGCTGTGGCCGCAGCCCCTGCGCGACGCCCTGGCCGGGCTCCGTACAAAACAACCGGCAGCACTATTTGATCCTGGGCTGAATTGCGCAGAAATGTAACCATCCTGGTGACTCAGTGCAGTATTTGGCCTGGCAGCCGCAGCTGGCAGAGCCCGGGGTTGCCACGATCCAGGCTCCCATCCGTTTGGAAAGGCAGAGGTCAGGGATTGAGCGGCGCGTGAGCACAGCCTTTAGCAGAATAAAGTCCAAGCAAGTAACCTGAGGAACAGCATGGGTGGGAGAAGGGAGAAAGAAAAAGGAACAAAAAAAGGACCGAACTTTATTTTACTTGTCCCAGTTGTGGTGCGTGTACTCCCAGTTACTGCAACCTCTGAGCACCGCTAAATCCTAGCATTTATTCTTAGAGCATGGCTGTGAGTTATGGAAGTAAATGTTTTTTCCCCTTTTTTCTTTTACACAACCTAAGTAAAGAATTGGGGCAATTTTTGTTTGCTTGTTTAACCAAAAAATAGATAAATATACTGTGGGTTTGGGGTGATTCTAGAACTAAGCAGAGCTGTATTCTTTAAATACAGCTGTATTAAGCAGAGTTGTATTCTTTAAATAAAGAAAAAGTCCTGGTATAAAGCACAAATGTGTAGCAGTTTGAGCGTAGCTAGTTACGGGCACAGTCACTTGTAATGTTATTGTTGATTAACTTAACAGACTAAGTATTACGTGCAGTAGGCTTCAAGGCAGGGTTCTAAAATCACATGTGTTTCCTGGTATCAAAGGAAGAGTCTAATTGAGTTGCCCAAGGCTGGAAGAGCAGACAAAGCTGTATCTGCACCTCAGGTTGTTCCCTATACGTCCTTCAAGTATTTCCTTTGGTAAGGGCTGCTCAAGGAGGTAGGATCTTAACTCCACAGCTCCCCATGGCTGGGGATCTTTGCTTTGGGGCTCCGTGTTGGCGCTTCCTTTGCGGTTTTGAGGAGATATTAAAAGTGAAGTGACTGGCACCAGCTCCTCACCTAGCCTGGCCTTGCTGCTCCTGAGTTACTCAGCCTGGAGGTGCTTTTCCCTTAAAGATGATGCTCGGGTTTCCAGGCAGTGGAGCCTGTTTCCACTTCCCCCTGCCAGAGATAAGAGTGAACCCTTTGCCCCTCGATGGGTTTCAGCAACCTTGAATTCGAGGTGGGTAGGAAACGTAGAGCTCGAATGAATGTCAGGGTGTTAGAAAATGCCTGGTGAGTGATAAGGAACAAATGGCTGCTGCTAATTAGCAGGTGAGCGCAGGGTCAAGGAACTTTTTAAAAATTATTATTATGATTTTTAACTTGTATGTGGGTTTCTGAGAGGCAGGGCGAAAAGAGTTAGAGAAGCTGCTCCTCTGCCCACTGCTTTTGAGCAGCAGGGTGGTTGCACGAGCAGCCTTAGGCCCAAATGCCTTGGCAGCCACCTGCTTCGGAGGCTCCTGCAGGCCAAGCGGGTCCTGAAATGGATATTGGGCTTGTTAGGGACTTCGCTCCTGGGGGCACTAAGGGGAATTCAGCGCTTCCTATCTTGGACTCCATTCTTCACGTTATTTACCCCGGGATTCCCGTTAGCCAGCTCATCCCCGCTGTCCAAGTCTGTGCTATTTGTGCTTGTTCTGAGTTGCACTGATCCTATCGTGTCTCCCTCAGCAAGGTGGAGGGAAGCTAGGCTTTTCGCAACAGTTTCTTGATAAATAAATTTCAACTCTCAAGCTAGTAGTTGCATGTATTCAGTTAATGCCCTGCATCTTTTATAAATCTGTTCATAGCAGGGAGTTATTTTCTCCGTGCCACCTGCCTGGCTGCTTTAACTCTTCCCGGGCAGCTTTTCTCCATGGGCAAAAGTCCGTGTGCTTCTCCTGGAGCGGGAGTGACAAGAAAGGGTGTCACTAAGGGAAAGGGTCGTGTTGTTCTGGTCGGACTCATGTTTACCCTAGCTTATTGACATATTGCTATTCATTTAATGGCTCGGAGACTCTAAATTGAGGGCAAAGGGTTAAATGTTATCACAAATTGTAGCTGTGTTCCAGTATTCATCTCCCTCTGTGGGTCCCTCCACCCGCCGCCTTCCCAGTTTGCTGTTGTTTGCAGCCTCTTTTGCTCCATCCTCCTGGATGACCTTTATCTCCTTCGTCTTCACTAGCCTGGCTTCCCTCTAATGAGAAAACAGCCCGAATAGAGGGTTTAAATTCGTTTGGGCACTGCAAGAAGCAAGACACACGTAGCTGGAAGCGGTGGCAGTGTTAATACACGGTGTGTTTTTAAGCCCCAGACACTCCTTTGCACCTGCAGTCAAAGCTGATATCCTGCTGTAGTTGATGCTTGTTTATTTATTTTGGAGAAGTATTTTGAGTTTTCATACCTTTGGGATTAAGTCAGCTAAGATCTTTTCTGTTCATCCTCGTATCTTAAGCTTTTATTTTTGTAGACAAGATTAGATTAACTGTCTTTTGAGACTGTGCTTTGGCAAAACCTTTGCAGCATCACAAGCTGTCCCTGCTAGAGACATTTGATAATGGAGTGCGGAGCACTGAACCAGCTACAGCAGTTGTATTTAAATAAGATATTAAAAAATAAGATTCTCTTGTTGACAGATACAGAGGAGCCTCGTAGTCTGTTTGAATTATCGCAGCAGGAAGGCGAAGGGAGTTGGGAAATGTAGAGAGAGAGACCAGCAGACAAAATTGCATGATTAGATGCTATCAGGGGGAATTGGTTATTACTTATCTGGTTCTTTGGCAAGTTGATTTTTATATCACTCTGAAACTGGAGAAGTAACATAGCAGGAAGCAGCACGAGAAGGCTCGAATACTGCTGTACGTGACAACGTTGTGTCAGATGAGATTTTTTGTGAATAAATACTAGCTCTGCTCTTCTAAATATTGTGAGAAATGTGATTTGTTTCTACATTTTCCACATTAATATTACCAGCATTTTCCATATTAACTATTGAATTAACTTGAAATTGCGTTTTGTGGCAGCTGGGTTTAATTATTTATACGCATGTCTCCAGTAGGTAGCTCGAATCAATTATGGTGAGGATACCTTTGCCTGCTAGTATTATTTTATTAATTGTACAGTAAGAAGGCATGGACTCTGACGGGCCAAGAGCCAAAAGAAAGTGGAAGAATTCCAAGGCAAGAATTTATTTGTTATTTATATATTTGTATCTAATTATAGGGGGTCTCAGGTCCTATCTCTTTCCTCTAGCTTCTTTTCCTCCTGTTGGCTCTTTGTGTGGCGGGACCCATTGCCAAAAGCTCTGCTGAGAGCTGGGTGCCAGCTACGGTTCCCGTAGGGCCTGGGCTCTGGCTCCTGCTGCAGACCTTGCTGGCAACCAGACTGCAGCCAAGCACTCGCTTGTCTTTACAGCTCCACATGCCCACCCGTGTGGTGAAAAATTTGCATTTTTTTTTCTTTCATTTTGTATTCGTATCAGGTTCATGAAGGCACACTTGCAGAAACTATGACCTGAAAATGGGTGGCTAGGAACTTGCACTCGCGCCGTTTTTATTGGTATTGGTGAGAAGGAGCTTTCTAGATCTATTACTCTTGTATTTTCACTGGCCCTGATAGGTAGGAATGATAATTAAAGGCTTTTCCTTTGATTAAAAGCTAGGCTATATTGCCTGCTTACATGATGCAAATGTCCTGGTGTCTCTGGTCAGGGAAAAAGCAAGCGGGTTGCTAACATAATGCCCTCGGCCCCGGCTGCAAATCCTATCTCCACAGCGTGATAAAACATATCCCCCAAAATGCAAATTAGCCCTCTCAGGCTCGGAGCTCATTTTCATGTGTATACTAGGGGAAAAAAAACAATAAAAAAGATGTAGCTGTTGCAGCAGATTATCTTTAAAGAGTGACACGTATTTGCTGGCTAATAGGCAGATTGCAGCGGAGCGCCGGCCCTGCGGAGCGCGTTAAGGCTCTTCCTTGGGCTCCTGGAAAGACAAAGAGCTGCATTCCGTTTTGTTATTTGATGATAAACTGTTTGGCAGGATTTAGCCACCCTATTCTTCAAAGGCCCTCAGGGGCCATTTGGCTGCTTCAATAGGAGTTACAAGAGGCCTTGCTGTGTCCAGACCTCTGCTTAAAGTCCTATGAAGAAAAGTTATGATTGATGGCTCATCTTTTTTGGTCAATAATCTCCATTTCTTATAAATCTAACCATTTCTAGATTTTCAGTTCTACCCTTTAGATTTTAAATTCTGCATTTCCAGCTTTTTATTCTACATTTTGAATTTAAAAAGGAATTAGATTCACTTTAATGACAGGCTCTGTTGACTGGAAATATCACCTAATGATTTTCTTTTCATGAGGCTGACAATTTCTAAAGCAATTTTGCTCAGATAGATATACCCGAAAGATGTTCTGTATTGACTAACTAGAAGAAAGGAGTCGCTGCCTCGTTTTACTGGCTTCCCCTTAAAGCTTCATTGTCCCAAATGACCTTGAGGAAATGGATCCTAGGAGGTCTGGAGCGACTCAGACAAGCTTCGGTGCCCCCGTGGTTCTGGTGAAGAGTATTCTGATAAGGTGGTTACCTTCCTGTGGTGGCTTCACTGTCCTAAGCGGCCAAGCTCTTGGTTGGCAGCTTGAGATATGTGCATGGCCTCACACGTGCTGCAGATTTGTTGTATGTGTGGTTGATAATCCAACACAGCTGTATAGAATGACATTAACTAATTAGGTTTATCTGAGCAGAGCTAGGGGTGCTACAGGGACTATGTTATATAAGGGGAGAGGAGAAGGAGAATCTGATCCAAAACATGTCGAGTCTCTACATAAGGACCAGGTTCTGTTTGTTACATTGTTAGCCCCGAAGCACTGGCTGTGAGTTATGACATCCACTTGGCAGTAGGAACATTTCAGATCATATATAATATGATTTTTGTACATTATTGATCTGTACTGCAGGCACATTTTTTTTTTTTTTACATCAAAGAGATGTGTTAGTGGCGAGCTCTGCATCTGGAAATGATGAAACCACAGTTATTGTGGCTTCCATCTGGTAGGAAACCAGCCTACTTGTATAAGGTAGAATGGCATCGGAGCAGCAAGGCACAGCATGAAATAAATTACACAAGCCAACAGGCTGAACACCATGAAGAACAGGAATGGCAGTACAGCCAGAGTGCTTTTATAGCCGTGACTCAAACTGGTGCTGTATTAAAAGGGTGTCGAATATTCCTTTAAGACTATGAACTGAGCTTTAGTTTGGTGTGTAGGACACTCATTCTTAAAAGGCAAAGGCTGGAAATAGAAAAGCTCCAAAACCTAAGGAAAATTGAAACAATGCATCCATTAGTTACCTGTAATCGCATGAAGGATAAGGGCAAGAGAGGAGCTACGATGAACTGAATGACATTGCAGAGGTGCAATGAAAGCCTAAGGCAAGAAGGTAGGGGCTCCTGCTGCCCACCTGTGTGTCTGAAGACGTTTCCTCCTTCCCCTGCATCACTTATTCTTCTGTCAGTGTACAATGGGAAAAATACTTTCAAATACCTGGTTTATATTTCGTCCCCCAGTTTAACAGCGGCTGGCAGGGAAGCGAGAGGAGGGCCAGCTTAGCCAGGCCTGTGGCCACTGTGACCTACAGGGAAGAAAGAAGAGAGGATCCTATTGCAGAGCTCACGCAGGGAAAACACTCGGAGCCTGGGACTGAGGCAGGAGTGGGAAGCAAAAGGCAGGCAGGGCCTGTAAAGCAGGTACTTTTGTGCAGTGCATTTTGTCCAAGTGCATTTTGGCTGCAATACAGGACAGGACACCGTGCTGGCGCGATGCAGAAGGGCGACCCGCGCAGCAGCGAGTCTCTGTTTGGAGCTGCTGCTGCTGCTTGCACTATCAACCATTTCTTTGCTACCAGCCATCGGAAGGAGTTCGGCTCCTTGCCTTCAAGTTCCCCAATGCTTAACGAAAGGCAGCAAGAACTAGGACCAATAAACCAGGATAAATAGGATAAATCCCCCTTGGGTGATTTTGTATGGCTTCTCTCTCATCAATTCTGACTTACCGGTCTCAGCTGGAAACTTAGGGCCAACACCAGAGAGAGAAAACAGATGGTCCAGGGGTCCTTTCATCACTGCATGAAGCCTCTCTTTGCTGTCTTCCAGCTGCAAGATATGAGAGAGACATACAAATTTGTGAGGCTTGGGTGTGCATAAATGCACAGTTGCAGTGCATTTAAAGTCTTAAAATTCTGTCCAAGAGCCTGCATTTCACAGCCAACCCTTAAGTAATGAATGTACATGACATTTTAGGCATAATATTATCTTAGGCATAATATTTGTTAAGCAGCAATACTTGTGTTGTACTTGTGTATCGTGTACCTTGTCCTGCTCTCAGGAATACCTTCACTTCTCTGGCTTTTAGGTACTGAGGATGCTTTAGGTTGCATTGAGCAAGTACAAGGATTTTTTGGAAATAGGAGAAATAACAATTGCTGCTAATATTCCCAGCTCTAATTTGATGGAAGCTTTTAATAATAGCTGAGTGTCTCTTTCCATTAGTTTTAAATGCAAATGCTGTCAAAATATTTTGGCTGGTTTATTGATGGGCCACGAACCAAAATATATCAGAATATATCAAAAATAGCTTGGATTACAGTTGTCGTCTTAATGTGATTGTGATGACTGCAGATGGATCCTGAGCAAAGCTGGGCTGAGGGCAGGACCGGCAGCTTCCCTGGAAGCGGGAGGCCGAGCTGCTTTTGATCAGAATGAAATATCACAGTGTTGGAGTTGACAGGGAGAGCTGGCACGATGCTGCCCGGCTGGATTGGGTTACAAGCGGTTATGGAGCAATGGAAGAGCAAGATGCTTCCAGAACGGAAAACTACCTGGAGAGGATTTTGAAAGGAGGTTGAGGTAGTCCAACCCTGGGCTCCTAGCTGGGGCTTTTGCCCCTTGTTTGTGGGGAGGCAGCGCCTCGGGCTTGAAAGCTGGGGAGGTGGTGCTGGGGCGAGAGCAGCAGCTGAACACCCACTCTGAGCACAAGGTGCGTCGGTGCTTGGGGGCAATAGGAGCCTTGGCCTGTTCTGCCTGCTGCTGCTGGGGACACGCTACCGAAACGATCACCATCAGTGCGGTGGGAGGAAAGGCTTCTCCTTGTACGGCTTTGGGATTACCCATCCACGGGAAAAAAGCACTTTCTGTGTCCAAGAGTCACGTTTGCCATCTTTAGTTTGAAGGACCTAAAGAACACTCTATGCTTATTATGCAGCTTACTGGTTAGTAATATTAATTGACTGCTAAGATTACCAGAAGAATTGCATCAATGTTTCCATACTCATTTAATATTATTTTCTTTGTAGTATAAATACCGAGTGTGTGGATAGAAAATGAGCAAAAGGTAGTGTTGGCCACCTTTTTCTGACAGATTGATGCATGTCTCCTGCAGCCTTTGGGCCAGACGGCTGGGAAGGCGGGTGAGCCTGAATTATTCAGGAGCTGGGGAAGATGAGTTTGATAGTGAGAGGATGTATTGATCTGGGGCTGGTCTTCCAAAATACCGACCATCTTTCAAACTAGGAGGGTTATATTGACAAAAACAGAACAAACCTTTTGCTTTCAGGTGTGGCTGCCCTCTGTAAGCTGCATTTTTGGGGGTAAACGTCTACTTGATGCTCAGCCTTTAGCACAAGCTAATGACATCTTGGTCTTTCCCCTTCCGCCTTGCTGCAGTTAGCGGCCTCGCTCTCCCTTTTGTAGCCAAGTTCTGGGGGGTTTATTAAAAGAAAACGAATGCATAAGTTATCAGGGTGGTTACCGATACGTCTGACACGGGCTCGGGTCCTTCCGCAGCAAGATCCATTTCTTGCAGGCAATTACCGGCTTCCCTTTCAGATAAGGTAGAGGTTTATTGAGTTTCCCGCTGGGCAATTACAGCTCAGAAGCAGAGATGCCTGAGCACGAGTGGCCTGCACAGAGCTTATTGAAGCACGGAGTAGGAGCAAGATGCTGCGACGTGGCAGGTTTGGGGGTTGTTTGCAACATATAGGGAGACATTCCAGTGATATTAGCGGTTGCAAACTACATCCTAACAGATGACTTCCCAGGGCACGCGTTATATTTTGAATATTAGGAGGCAGGGCTGTTTTAAACTGTCTCTTGGTGAAAACAGCTGCTTTGTATTCTTCTGCTTCACCCGTATTACCCTCGTTTAAGTTGCAAGGCTGTGTTACATGTGACAGCAAGAGTGCTGGCGTTTTCCTGCCCACCTCATCGACGATGAAAGTGGTGAACAAAACAGTACATTTAGAGGCTACAAAGCACTTCCATCGCAGGAGAGATTTTGTGCTGTGGAGGCTGATATCCTTCCATCAAAAATAGCTGCCACTGGCCTTCAGTTGACCATAGGTGGTTGGACAATTTTAGCACTTACTTTCTTGACTTTTCTGCTACATGCTCATGTTTTTGCCTGGTTACAGCCCAAGTTTATCTGTACCAGGGCAGCAACTGAGTTTTGTGCTGTATGGGATAAATCCAGTAAATGGCTCAGGAAAGTTGCCTGATGTTTTTCTTTAAGACTAAACAACTGGATGACCTAATGGATGTAAAGTTCCTTTCTAATTTCACCTGAAATTTCAGAAACAAAATGTAAAGGCAGTAGCTCCAGGACTTGCAGTGTGTGGAGGAGAGCTCTTACTTTTGCGTTCCCACGTTGGAACCATTATTATGAAATTGAGATCCAAGATGAAGTTTTGACCTACCTAAAACAATTCTGTTACAAGAAATTCAGAGAAACCACAGAAACTGTGGTGGTAGATGTTTAATTAAAGGTTATGTAATTGCTGTTTAGTAGAGCAAATGTTTGTTCATGTTAAGCAATGTCTTAACGTTGTTCAATGTTCGTGTTAAGCTCCAAGTCTCATGAGTTAAAGCATCTGCAATTCTAGCTGAATCTAGTGGGATGTTCGTACCTGTGAAAATAAATGTAAACTTAAATACCATGCTAATGTCACTGAGCATGCTGTGTTGTGTTGAGGTAACTTTGCTGTGAAAGGAAGAACTTGCAGACATGGACTTGATATGTGTTGTCAGTACCACAGCTGCAGATAGAAACTGCATGCTGTATCGCCAGTCTTAGCTTTCTTATCTGAAAAATGTCTTGATTTCCATTATTTATTAGGCTTTCCTCACTTTGCGGAACAGCAAGAGACTGATGAAAACTGTGAATCTGAATCTTGGTGGAATGCAGTCCAATTTTAATGCTACTTAAATCCTAAGTGGTCAAATCTTGTCCAGTTAACATCAAGGCTGGCACTCTGTAGAGGCAGCTGCCGTGTGTTGCAACACTCAAGATGCCACCATCTTTCTGTAAATAAGAATTCAGTAAATATGTTTAAGAGCACAAAGGCTGCTAAGTACCATTCTGACTTCCACTAAGCAGAAAACATTTAAAGATTAACATATGTCCTTCAGAGATAGTCTGAAGTTTCCAGTGACATGCTGGGTGAAAGTGCAGCCTTTTCTCATAGTTGATCCCTGACCTCAGCAAGTCGACATTTCGTCCACCCCTGGAATTCCCTTTTAAATTAAATTAGCCTTAGCAGACGTGTACTTGGTGCCCTTGCTTCTCCCAATGGCAGGCACTGCTCGTCGTGTGCAAGGCTTGGTGTCACATGTGCACCTTGAAGGGAAAAGAAACTTAGTTCAGTCAAGTGAGCCCGGGTATGTCCTGCATTTCTTGGTTATGCTGCGCAAATATGTCCGGTTATGCTTGGCTATGCTGTGCAAATGCCCCAGGCTGGTGTTTCCGAGCAGTTGTGGGCAGGTGAGGAGCTCCCTTCGCTCCTCCTGGGGCGGCTGGACTCGGGCTCTTGTTGCCCGTGTTGCTGGTTGCCTCCTTTGGGATCACTGAGCGCCGCGCCAGTACTGGTATTTGAAGTGTTATTGTTGTTGCTTCTGAAAGCAGATTTGTTCCCTGAGTTCTGGCTACCACACACGACAATATTTGGACATGCAGAGTGTCTTGCTGTCCCATGTATTAAAAAGACTGAAAGGAAAGGGCTGCCTATGAGAAACAGGCGTTATGCAGCACCGTGTGGGAGCCGTGAGGGGAAGGTTTCAGGTGGTGTCCCTGGCTTCGTTGTGCGTCACACAGAATTGAACCTGCAGGAAAACCTGCATTGCCCTGGATGCTCAGGTGTTTCTGGATGCTCAGGTGTTTCTGGATGCTGGATACTCGGATGTTTCCACTCTGCACGGGTGCCTTAGCTCCCGTGATGCTGGGAATTCGCTCGGTGCTCCAAGTGTTAACCACAGTGAAGTTGACTATCGGGCTACTTGGATTTGGCTTTATGTTCCTAATTATGCGGATAATCATTCGAACACGGCCTAAAATTTTACTCTGGGAATTTGGCTTTTACAAGCACCATTTTATAATTAGTGCATTTGCATCCTCGTTAGCTGTATTAACGAAGCCCAGCTCCGCAATTTCAGCCGACTACTTTGATTGCGGTGCCTGGCAGTTCCCAAACGGCGCCTCACTCCTTATTGACGTTTAAAATGCAACACAAACACATGCACAGGGCCCCTGATAGAAGAATTAGCAATCCTGCTGATGAGGAAATCATAGCGAGTGCCCCCTTGCTCGTATCTGGTTACTGATACCTGGGAGGCGAGGAGTTTGTGAGCTGGGGGAGTGCGTAGTGAGGCTTTTGGCATCTGCTGTATTGCCTCTCTTTAATGCAGGAAAGGAGATCTCAATTGAGGGAGGAGGAGGAGGAAAACCTGTTTTTTTTTTCCATTAGTTTCAAATGCCACTGCTTCTACTGAATGAATTAATTCCCATCAAAAGGTAGCTTGAAATAGCTTAAGGCCTAGGATAAGACTTGTTTACGTGAATATGCTTGATAAGAATTGCTTCATAAATCTTGCTGCGTTGAGTGCAAGAGGCAAGTACAGGACTTTCGCAGCCAGATCAGTGAGCTTCTGTCTCACCTTGGTGATCTTTCTTTGCTATATATTCACTGGGCACAGGATGGGAGAATCTCCTTCACAGAAGCACTTGGAGAGAATATTTCCCCTTAAAAAACAACATTTATAGATCCCTGGGGGGAAAACAGGAGACCTATGAGCTGCTCTTTGTTTGCACAGCACATCTGAGGGAGGAGGAAAACTAAATATACATTGCATTAGGATATTCTTGGCCCATATAGTCAATCTGAGTAGCAGAAGAGCTCGAATGAGATGCTGAGCAAAAGTCTATTGATAGCTTGGTGGTACCAAGCAAGCTTGGAAGGAAGTTATCTTTCCAGCAGAAATGCTTCCTGAAGTACATCGGAAAGATGCCCTGCTCAAAGGAAAGCTTCTAGACGAGTGAAGAAGGGTTTCTGTGTATACATGCAAGGGAGAAACTGGTCTTCCTAGAAGCTTTCTGCAAAACGCATTTTCCACCACCAAGTTTGCAAGTGCAGTAACTGAACCCTGGAGCCTCCATACTCAGATTACCAACATTTTCACCACTTTGTGTTTTACATTTCACATTCTTAGGGTGACAGATAGTCAGAAAAAGGTCTATCAGGCGACCAGGGCAATAAGAAGCGATGAAACATAGCAAGAATCTTTCCTTATTCTGCTGCTCTGCTCTTGTCCGAGTTTTGTGCAAATTGGGTAACTTGAAAGGCAAAATAATTGTCTGTAAAATAGTGTCCCTATGAAGTTATAGTGAGGAACTATTGCTTACATTTCCTTGTGGAAATTGGAAAACTGTGCTGATCATTCCTCAGCCTAATAACTTCTGAACCCCATTGGCATTTACAGCCGTAACTGGGAGGGCAGCAGAACCCTTAAAGTGAATAAAGTTCATGCAAGTTTTGAAAAAGCAGCAGATGGAAAGAAGGAAAAGAGACCAGATTTGCCAGCCCCTCCCAAGTGGGAAGGAAGGAGCGGCTGGGGGGTTTCTGTGGTCTCTTTGGGTTGACCAGACCCCAAAGTTGGGATTGCTGCTGTGTCCGACTGCAGACGTCGGAGCCTGATGGAGAAGAGGAAGGACACGCAGGCACAAGTGCAACTTGCTGCTGCAGTCTCTGATGTCCATTAATCCACACCTCAAGCCATCGAGTAGTGTGTTCTAGGCAAGGGGAAGGCACTTTATAACATCTGGAGCTGAGCAGGAAGAGAGTAAATGCTGCAGCTTCGTTTCAGTCTCATTGCCTTGGTGCTGCGTCCAGTTTAAACGGCTTTGAGCAGAGATGTCTGCTAATGGCAAAATGAGCAATGCAACAGCAGGCACAACTTAAATTTAAATCACTTAAATGATTAATGTTTAATTTGTTCTTGCAATTAAGTCATTCCCGGCAGCGGTGGCAATGGCTCTGAGATAAGACTTGTTTGTGTCACTGAACTGTTGCCGGAACACGCGGCAAGGGCTGCTGCGTTCCCGGGGAGAGCAGATTCACTTGGCATAGGGGAAAAGTTCAGGATAATTGAAACACTCTTTTCTAAAGAGGGGCTGCTTCACTGAGTGTTTTTTTAGCTATTTAAATGATCTGTTTCTTAGGGCTTTTTCTTTTTTTCCATCACCCAACAAGAAATCAGTGGAGTCTCTCTGTAGGTCTGCGATCCACCAAGTGCACCCAGGGCTGTGAGAGGGGGACCTGGATCTTAGCACTGAATGCAGGGAAGAGGGGAAGCGGTGGCCTGTGGAAAATGCCTTTTCTCAACACATTTGCAATCAGTGTCTACCAAACTTCCACATTTCAGCAAAGAGTTTTCTTAGGGCACCTTTCATTGGATCTAGTTGCAGGCTGGCACTCACTCCTCAACTGCAAGGTGAGCGTCACGTTTTTCAGGCAACTTGAGCCACTGCCAATCTGCACTCCCTTTAAAACATATATATAATTCCTTGAGTTACTCTGTATTATGTTGTGCTGTAAAGAAAGGCTTCAAGGCACAGAGGCAAGTGAGCACCATGGTTTCAACTGAGACAAGTTAGTTACTCAAGGATAGTTATTTTCCTGCAAAATAGTGAAAAAGTTATCAAATGTGCCTCCAACATTTAGTCTAACTATATTAGGACTGTAAGCACTTGATTTATATATTGTATCTGTGCTGGGGTATCAGCTGGGACAGAAATGCTGGGGAATTTTCTGCTTCCTTTATATCCATAAATGAAAATGCAAAGTGGGAGCTGCTGTTCTAACAAAAGTAATTTATTAAGGCTGTAATTTGGTCATTTGCATTGATGTGGGGAAGAGAAATTGTAGGAAATACATGGAATATGCCTGCTCACGAGTGAATGGGGACCTTCAACAGACCCACATCATCTGCTCTGGTGCAGACATGGGCTGACAGTTTTGTGGTAGCAATTGCAGGGACTTAAAATGCAGAACATGCCAGAAGAAAAGATGTCCCTGTGAATTGCGGTCCCCACGGGCCCCATTTCCTTCAGAGGGTCATTTTATTTTGTAATAACTGGACACCTATCATTGATTTTTCGCTGCAAGCCACCTGGTATCTGGCTTAAATACAGTGTTTATGGCCTCAGACCCCCCTACCTTCCTTGTGGAAGCAACGTCCTGGTTAGCTGGTGGGGTTGGCACTTCTGAGGGAAAATATCCCTGCAGCTCAGGAGGCTTCTAGGAAAGGTGCCCTAGCAGTTCACATCACTTGCTCAGCCTTGCTCTTCCTCACAACACTTCCCACAACACAAAAATGCCATCCTTGCTCTTACCGAATATCAGAAACAATAAAAAAAATCCTCCTTAAGTCACTAAAAAATTGAATTCAATGTGGTTCCATATGAAAAATTGCATGATACGTGTCTCTCTAAACCCTATTTTTTAATGAGAATGAAGATTAAAATGTGCAGGCTTGAGCAGCGAGGAACCACAGCTCTGAGCCGGGCAGTCGGAGAGCTCTAGTACCAATCAAGCCTGCAGATTTATGTGGATCTAAACAATTGCAGATATGGCCCAGTGAAAACGTAATAATCAGAAGGAATTCAGCTGTGAAATGAACCTCCAGAAATGAGCTAAGCTGGAGTTTATGTCTTAAGTCCCTGCTGCAGAAACCCCTTCCCTCTTTGTGCTCTAAAGCCTCATCGAGGGGTTTAAAGGCTGGAGGCGAGAGGAGCCAAGCCCAGCTCACACACAGGAGTGGGGTTTCTTCCTTCCCCTCTCTCTTGGAGTAAACCAAGCTCCAAGAAACCCGTGTGTGCAAGAAGGGAATTATTTGGTCTTGGTTTATGGAGCAGCCCAAAAGCTTTGGCGCTCGTGCTCTGCTACCAAATCAAGAAGAAAGGCAAATATTAAATAGCTGAGATGAGACACAGCACTTACCTGTGATCTTATACCTAGAGCGACTTCTCCCCGTGGCTCTCGCAGGCTGTTAATAGGCTTTGGAAACCAGTGCAATCAATATTAGCTCCCAGCCTTATCTGGAGAGTTCCCAGTGCAATTTCCATTCCATTTTAGTTTTCCTGAGATAATGCAAACCCAATATATCTTGTGGGAAAAAAAAAATGACATGGAAAGAAGCAACTTACAGTGCTTGTATGCCTGCTGTTTACCCCTCTGATAGTATGTGTCTATTTAACAATATACTCTGTGCCATTATATGTACAAAGAACAAAAATGATGAGGCAAACCGTACCCAGCTGATGCTGCCTGATTAATTTGTCAGTAGCATTAATTTTACAAGATAACTGGAAACTGGTGAAGAGTGTCTTAATTAAAAGCACCATGCGTCTTTTTATTTAAAAAAATATATATATTTAATGACCTTAAGAACCAAATGGCTAAAGATTTCCAGAAACTGTTTTACCTAGAGAGGCTCTCCCTGCTCTTGCAGGGAGGGCAAAGGTGCATGGAGGGCCAGGGAAATGTTGGTGGTACCGGCTAGATTGGGGTGAGGCGACTGCGACGCCCCTGTTTTCTCACTTGGGCTCCTTCAGACAGCTGGCTAATCTCTGGGAAGTCCTAAATAGCAAAGGGTCAGGAAAAATCTGCTTCCCTGCATGCTATCAATAAAGAGATATTCGAGGGGATATTATATTTCTACTGGCTGGGGCAGGTTCTGCCTTTACATATATAAAAAGCCAGTAAGATCAAACTGAGCATGTGCCTTGGGCCTCTGTCAGTTTGATGCCAGGTTGTTCTTTTGCAGGGAGCTGTTTCCTGTGGAAAATGCTTCTTGGGCAAATCCGCTGTCTCAAGAGCTGAAAGAGGGGCAGTTTACAATCTACCTTCTGTAAAGGTTAAGGAAGTTTCCTCTCAAAGAATTTGCTTTTGTTTCTAAATGAGCGTACTACTCTGAAAGAATTTCTTCTCGTAGGTCTTTACAATCTGTGCATCTTAAAAAGATGTTTTATTCAAGGTTGCAACACACATTAACACCATGCTGGGATGCTTGCGTGCTGCTCTGAGGGAAACAAACCATCTGCTGAAGCAAAAACAATTCCTCCAGGTTTTCCCGATGGTCTCTCATGCACATAATAACCGAGGGCATCGCTACTTAGCGCGGCCCATCTGATGGGATCTGCGGGTCGGAGCCTGCAGCAATCTCCCAGACCCATGTAATTAAGAACTAAACATTTGTATTGTCTGTAGGAGACAGAACGGAGGTGTCGCACCTCCTTGCCTGGTCCATCATCTCTGGCACGGTATAGGGGTCTCTTTGCCAGCTGAACTGGATCATCAGATCTGCGGCTCCCCCTCCAGAGCTTGTTTTGGTGCATTTGCTCCTGTTTCTTTAGTCACTCTTCCTGAACTTGCAAAGCAGTAAAAACAGTAATTAGTACTCTCTAATTGCTTATAAATAATAATATAACAGACTCACTGTCAAAATAATAACCACAAAGAAATCTGTTCTTTGGAAATATTTCACGTTCTTGGCATTAAGGCGTTTAGAGTAGTAAATTATACTGCAGGGATTTGCTTCATAAAAATACACATTGTAAATTTATTTTACACTGACAGCTGTGACAAGCCGTGCTCCTAACTGTACGTCTGCTTCGGGTCTGATTGCTAATATCTCTTCTCCCTGTCTCCAGCACCACTGAATAATTGTATCCACTCCTAATTTTTGTATCTTTGCACCGAATTCATAATAATTTCTTTTTCCCCTCTCGGCTTCGCGGGCTGGCAGACTCTCCTGTGTCCCGCATGATGCTACGAGGCTGCTTCCTTTGTCTGAGCGAGGGACCCGTCTCTTGCAGCTGGTGAATTATTAATGCAGCCGCTGAGGGGTCACGCAGAGCGGGTGGAGATGCTTGTAGGGGAGCGTGGGCACGGGGGAAATTTAGGGAGCCTCGGGCAGCAGCCCCAAATACAGACGGGAGAAACCCGAGCGGCCTCCAGGTTTCCCCAAGTTGCTTTTGCTGCCGGAGGGCAGGACAAAAGGGGCTTTTCCAGCAGCAAAGAAAGAAATGAAGCAGCTGGACAGGAGGCGTGAGGAGAGCGGGCAGCAGTGGGAAGCCATGCTGCACGGATATTGATAGCTTGGCTTTTAAAATCTGTATTTTATTCTTACCCAGGCCTCAGAAAATTGATGAAAATGTTATTTGGAGTCTGCCCTTAATGAGAAAATGAATAGAAAGGCAGTGGGGAAACTCATTAAATATTTAACACTCGCATACTGTTTTAGAAGATGTGTAGCGTTAATGAATTTTATTGACATATAGCATTCCTGGCGTGATTCAGGGGTAATGATGAGGTAATCTAGAGACGGGTCTCTTTCCACCCACCCCAAAGTGAGAAATACAACCTTTGGCAGGATCCCCAGTGTGCTCATTTGCCATAAAACCCTTGAGAAATCTCTCATATATTTGAGACGCAGCTGCAGCAAACAGCGATGCTCACTACATTTTTTCCTGAAAGAAGAGATGATTGTGTTTGCTGAATTATTTAGTGCTATAAGGACCTTATAAATTAAAATATAAGCCTCGTAAGTATAGTTGTACGATAAGTTGATAAAATTTGATCTTTGTTTCAAGGCTCTTGAAACTAAAATTTTGCAGTTTACCATGGAGCAATCCTCTAGGAACAATAATATAAAGCAGAAGGGAACCTCTGATGCTGAAGCTCTTGTTGTTTTGGCTAGCATGTGAGGGAAGGAATAAAAAATCAGTAAGAAGTCCTAGCTGAAAGGCATAATCTCAGATTAGAGCTGTTTATATTTCCTGTGTGTGCTGATTCAGGAGGAAATATGCCCAGGAAGGTTGACTCAGCTCTTCCTCCTTCCAGGCTAAGATACCCTGGAGGATATTCTACCACAATAGGATTTTATTCTCAGTATCAAAACCAAGATGCTGCTTGCTGGGTGTGAGTGTTGAGACTCTCTTGGCATCCTTCCCAAGTCATCCTGAAGCCGTAGGCGAGTGTCCTGATGTGTCTGCTGGGGCACGTGCTGGCAAACGTGCTCCCTCCATCCTGGTAGAGGCTATGTTTTCCTGGTGCCGAAGGTATTTCCAGATACCCTGTCACCTTTGGGGAAACAAGTCGTTTCTTCTTGGTCTTCTGGTATTGACATTGATTTGGTACAAAGCTTTTGTCAAACTAAAGATGAGGTGCTTCACCTGAAACTGCAGCAGAAATATTAACTCAAGCAAGCAGGTGGTCTGTGTTGCTCATCAGGGAGAACGCCTCCCTCCTGTCTCAAAAAAAGGGAAACTGGCATGGAAATTTTGACCCAGTGGATCCATAAAATGCGTTTATGTTTTCTGTTTAATGATCTTTTTCAGTAGTATTGCCACCGGCCTGGTCAATACCATAAGCGTACAGAGAGGGTTTAAGAGGCAAAGCCCAGGGAGCAGTTTGTGCCAGAGGGAAGGCATGAGACATAACCCGGGTGGAATTGCCCTTCTTGGCATATTTGCTTTCCTCATGTTACAGCATTAAAGGCGTTACCGAAATTTGTACGCACCCCCTGAAGGCAGCTGTGAAGAAAAAAGCCCCTTACAGTATTGATTGTCCTTGCCTTGACCGCATCATTAGATCCCAACAGAAAATGTGAGATCTCCTCCTTGTAGAAAACGTTCCTGTTTCCTAATCAAAACCACTGTAGCTCGGATGGAACCTGTCCCTGATGCGACTGCCTCTGGCTTCGGGCCGTGGGCAGGGAAGTACACGTGTCTGCCTTTTCCCTCCTCTCCCCTCCAGCCTTTTGCTGAAAAGGAATAACTGGGGGTGGAATATACAATTTGTAAGTACAATTTGTGTATCAGAGAACTAAATTATATGGTTAACTGCCGTGGCAGCTCTTGTTTGGTTTTACTCACAAGCAGATGAAATGGTCCAAGATTAACAGTTTGTCCTGTAAATGCACTGGAGTGTAATTCCAGACCGGCTACTGAGCAATGAAAAGGAGATTCTAAGATGGTGGCTTTTATTTTATTTTATTTTATTTTATTTTATTTTATTTTATTTTATTTTATTTTATTTTATTTTATTTTATTTTATT
>VZSG01000522.1:297898-415572 GCA_013398315.1 Nothoprocta pentlandii | reverse complement strand
TGTTTTGTGATGTATTTGGCAAGGGCATTTTCCTGAATCACAGATTCGGTGGTCGTTGTTTGAAGAGCATCAACTGCCCTCTACTGGGTTCTGCAAGTATTAGGCACACAATAACGTAGAGTTTCTCATAATGCTAGCAAATTACTTATTTAGGTTTAATCCACTTCTGCTAATCTGCTTTAAATGTGCCGGGTTGTTTTCTCCATTTTTCATCCTGTGAGCACTTTGGGAAAAGCAACAGAACTGATTGGCAAGGAGACACAACAAAACACGCCGCCTCAAATGCGGCTTTAAATGCTTTTCCTCTTAAATCTACGATGAAATCTGGCTATTTCTGAGTAGCAATTAAATGTCATGATGGCAATTTGAGATAACGTGGCTTTTTAAAGCATTTAGGGTCTTTCAGAGTGAAAGATGCCCTATCATGCTGAAGGCCAGGCTGTCTTACCCAGGCTAAAATAGTTGACAGCCTTGCCCTGATGGAGCAGGATGCAGAGGAGCTTTAGGAACACGGAGCAGGCAGCTAAATGCAGCCTTGGCTGGTATTTAAGGAACTTTTCCAAGGTTTTAACTCAGCAGTGGGAGATGATAGTGCAATAGAAAACCCACGTTCGTTTGTGAGCCACCGGAGCTCGCACCGGCCTGGCCATGCCCTTGGGGCGGCGTAGGCCACTTGCAATGGGCAGGGCACAGGCTGCGGATGCCAAGCAGCGTTTTATGGCACAAAGCTTGGCAGCATGGCCTAATGTTGGAATATTTCTCCTCTGCTGCGTTTTAAATGAAAATTTGAACTCGAGTCGCAGCTGACGGGGGGATTTGCAGCGAGGAGAGCAGCTTTCTGCTCTGCTCGCGAGATGCCACCTCATAACAGGAGAAATAAAACGGAGTAAGAGCTTGAGCCGTGCGAGGTGGCCCAGCCTTCTGCTGTGCAGCTTCCTGCCGGGGCTCCGCAGCAGCGAAGCCCCTGACGGACACGTCTGAGGAGGCGGCGGGTGAAGCTGAGGAGCTACCTTAGCCTCTCGTTTGTCTGACATCCATAACGTTATTCTAATGCTCCTGTGTAAGATGCCATCCTCTTTGGCCTTCCGCAGATGAGCTTGATGGTGTTTGTTCAGCAACCATGCCGGGCAGGAGCCCAGGTCTAGGCCCCAAGTCTAGCCCTAGTCTTGCGAGAGATAATACCAGTGAGGTGATTGCTTGCTCCTTTCTGGTCTGTATTATTCCTGGGATAAAAGGTAGCGTCTAGGAAATAATGAAAGGAAAGGGAATGCAGACCTACAACCTGCTGTATATGTCTGTGCTGGGAATCCTGTATTCCTGCGTGAAGCCCTTCTGTTGTGTTAATTTGATATAGAAATATTTAGAAAAAAAAAGTTTTTACTTCTTTCCCCTGCCTTTTTTTTTTTTTTTTAACAGATAAAATCTGGCACAGTCCTTTTTATCTGGACAAATAACTTGCTGGATTAATTAATGCCTGTTGTTTTAAGGCAGGTTGTCCTCTGAAAGCCTGAGTTGTTAGTGAACAGCCAGAACATGTTTAGGGGGATACTCTGAAGACTTACTTCAGGAAAAGGTAAAAGGTTTTAGGTGATGACCTCAGTTCTCCTTATTTCAAGGTTTCAGTGATAACTCTGGTTTGCCTGAGCACAGTAAAGAGCCGGGTGACAGGTGCTGAGCAGTTAAACAATTGAAAAACCTTATTTTTTCCTCTTAAATATGCCAATGAATGAGATCAACTCCTTAGATCACAGCAGCCATAACAAAATGAGAAGTGTCTCTTCCGTTTCCTTTTGAATGTCGTCGCTATACATTTTCAGTCCAAACATCTGAAAACTGATAATCCTGCCAAGGGCTTTCCTGGCTGCTTTATTGCCAGCTACCGTTCCCATGGGTCCCAGCTCGTAACGCAGTGCAGATCTGATGGCAATTCAGATGTTTGGCAATTAAAAGTAAGGATTGCATATAAGCCGGGATCTCTGCTAAATCCTCGTCCTTTATAAACCCTCTTTCTCTTCAGCTTCTGCTCTGAAGCAGCTTCCGAAAGCCGGCTTATATGGAGAGACTACTGTTTATTAAGGGTATCAGGCACAGTTTGCTGTGTGCTTATTTAGTAAGAGGCAAGTGAACAAGAGGGCAAGATTAGGGGAAGCTCTTGCCCGTTTTGCTGTGCACTTGCACAAAAAAAAGGAAGTACCTGATGTTGATGATGAGAGGAGAAAAGTTGTTGGTTCTTATTTAAATGCTGCACTAGAGCTCTAAGAGGTTTGCCATGGATCCGTCTCTGCTGTATTATCTGGGCAATGAACTGGCGGGTGCTACGTGTCCCCTTCTTGTCAGAGCTGGTGAGGAATTGTAAAATAAGCAGTAACTGCTGCTGAGTTACAGCCACTCAGAAGAGAAAAATGATATTCAGGACTTAAAGCAACATATTTTGTGTTTGGGGTTAGTTGTGTTAAAACAGTAAGCAAAAGCAAAGCAGGTGTCGTGCCACCTTGGATTCCTCCCTTTCCCATGTGAGAGCAGAAGACATTGCAACACTTGAATAAGGTGTTTAAAAGCAAATATACACCAACTAATGGAAAGCAGATATTGGTAATTTCTCTGCTGTGATCGTGTTTTGGTTTGGGTTCCAGGATTGTGTCTTTGTTGCTAGCTCTTTGCAGGTAGGATTTCACCAAACAAAATACGACGGAATCAAAGGACTGAGCAAAGGGCCCCCCAGCAAGCATGTGAAGGAATAAATACATGGAGACACAGGTCTAACTAAGAACTTGAACATGGGTGTGATTCTACATACTTCTTTTAGCGCCTTTAAGATCTGATATGTTATATCAGAAAAACTCAAGACGTGTTAGCTGATAACACAGAAAATATACAATGATATGCAGGCAAAGGAATAGCTGAGGAAAAAACTGTAAATAGATCCTGCACAACAAGCAAACCTTCCTTTTTAATGAGAAATATAGGTGATTTCTAATGCTCAAGCAGACTGCAGAAACCTTTTCATTTTGCACTCTGTGGAAGGCACAGCTCCCCATGAAACAGAGTAAGCTGCCTGGCTTTCATCTGCTCCGTCCTGGAAAGGAGAAGAGCAAATCGACCCCATGAGCATTTAAACCTGTGGATTCAAGGAGTATTTTACTCCAGATTAGACTGCTAAGCCATTCCTTCTGGCTATTTAAACAATTTTTTTCTAAGAAGGACATGAGAGCTCAAATATTGTTGTTAACTGTACTTGGATGTAGGCACTGTACATTTTTATCCCTATCAAAGGGATAGCAAGTGCTTGGTTATCACGGATGGATATTTGTTGCAAACTGGGATTTTTGCTTTTCTCTTTGTGGATTATTTTTGATGACCAAAAGGGTTTCTTTCTTCCTTGGCTTTGTTAACGCTTGTGCTCTCCTACATTTACTGATGAAAGCTATGAGCTGATAGGTTCTTGACTGGTTATGAATTAAAATAGTGGAGATGGGAGAAGTCTGAAGTCCTCTGAAGGTCTGGTGCAAGTTCCTATCCTGATGTGATGCAATAGGTGATTTGAGTTCAAAGGTGTAATTTAGGTTAACTCTCAAAACCAGAGATGTTTGGGGTTTTTTTGTATAGATTATTGAGAAGATTGCAGCACTTGTTGTTATCAGCAGGAAACTGAACAGAGCTGTGTGGAATCACATTTTTTAAAGTCCTGCTTATATATCACTGTATTTGCTTCTATGAAATGAATAATTTTAATTAGAAAGCAGATTTTGGGGATGAAAAAGCAGGGCACTTCATCCTGGCGAAGGTGACCCTCGGCGTGCGGTACCGTCTGGCTGCAGGGAAACCCCAAGGTTTTTATCCGTTTTTATCACATTGGCATCCTTTGGAATTTGCTGACAACAGGGGGCAGAGTGAGTTTGTGTTTTAGAGGAGAGAAAGAGCCTGTCCTCTGAGAAGAGGGGAGGATTTCTCTCCAGCACAAGTCCTATCAAAAGAGATAAGGCCGGGCGCTTCCCCGGGCCGCACGTGCGGAGCCCGGAGCGCTCCGGATCGGTTGCTGCCCCACATCCTCCTCTGTAAAGTGGATAAGGCTGTTAATCTATAAGGTTGTACTTGTTTAGGTTGATTCAGAAATCTTTTTATTAACTGTTTATTTAATTTTAGCCACCCAATACGGCGCTGGCGAGCTCTCAGCATACTTCTGGCTGCCTTGCCTGTCTAAAGAGACTTTTGGCAGGGTCCTCGGTCTGGGATTTGCACGCTTTTTCCATCCCAACAAGCATGCTCCAGGCGCCTAACCATACTTAGAAAATAAAAAAGGAACAAACTTTGCTTAACCATGAAAGGAGTAGGAAGGGAATCCGCTCCTTCCACTGTTACCTCCACGAGCCTTGATCTAATTTGGACTCGGATGCTGGAGTGACGGCAACCTGATTTCCCCTGCACTCAGAGGCACAAAAATATCCTAACTTCTCGTTGCAAGGGCTGCTTTACTCTTTATAAAGAAATGCAGCATACCTTTGAGGATGCAGTTGTAATGTGTTTTTGTTTTGGTTTGTTTTTCAAATATTCATAGCTATCTGACTAGACAGGCATTGCTTCTGCAGCAGGACAGCGATCAAAACTGGTATTTTAAAATCTTTTTTTTTCTGAATTGATTTATCGTGAATTTAATCCTACTGACCTGAGATTCTTATGAATATGTATAGGAAGTGTGGCCTAGGGGAAATACTTGCAGGTCCCACCTGAGCTGGGAATAACCACTCACGGATAACTCAGGGAAACCTCCTAAATCCATACGCTTGAAAATTTGGGCCCTTTTAACTTGGGGACTGAGTTTTGCAAAAGATTTGTTTTATAGGCACAGCATAGACTCCTTCACTTGAACTGACCCGTGCTGTATTATTAGTGGCATTGCTAAGCCCCTGGCTAAGGGCATTCCTCGTGTACAATAAGGCATTGGAAATCATATATACACGCTTTATATGGAAATGTTTATACAATATAAACTTTTGCTTAGTAAAGCAACTTTTTCATCTGGACAGTCTCTTCATACACTGCGTCATGCCAGACAATAGATGAAGTGTTTTAACAGGGGTAAGGAGTATGTATATACGAAGTATTTTTTCCTTCTCCCCCTTTTAAGGGAAGCTTCTGTCACATCCTTACCACCAGGAGGATATTTAGCCCTTGCATTTGAATGACAGCTCATTTTCTGAAATGGGAAGGGGGGGAAAAATTATTTGCATGCCACGAACAGACTGATACATTCCTTAAAATTGCAAATAAAATTCGTAGGCTTTCCTGCTTTACCACCGTGTGATGATGTAGGGTGACTTGAGCAGCGCGACCCGCTTCCGTAGCTCAGCTGTGAAGAAAACCCCAAAACAACTATTTGTAATAAATATGGCAATACAACATTAACAGTATCTATCTACTGGTATCTATCTCCTCCGTTTTGGTTCAGAAAACATTATCACCCGGCAAGGTTTCTTACACGCATTAATTTGTCAGGAAGTATTAGCTGGGAGAGCGCGGGTGTGGAGCGTGTGCCATGCCAAAGGGTTGCCAAATGCCACGTGTGCTTCTGCTTGCAGAATGTGGCAGTGCCCCATGTGGCTAGAGGAAAGGGGAGGCTTTGTTCTTAGCTGCTTCTCGTGAGCTTCCTTTGCAGGGAGCTCAGCACAGTCCTCAGCACGTGCTGGGCACTGCAGGAGTGCCTGGCAGTGCAACGGGAACGTTCAGGGAAGTGGATGTGGCCCTGAAAAGGCAAAGCAGCCGCACATCGCCCGGGGTCATTCTTCTGGAGAACCACCAAAACATGGTTTCCATCACTGGCAGCTTCTTCCAGGAGCTGAGGGCAGCTCTGTACACACAAGATAAACAATTTTCTAGCGCATGTTTGCTACCGTGTATTGCAAAGCGGGGCATGGCCTGGGTTCCGACTGACCCGTGCCTCGAAGCAGGACACGGGCTGGGTTCCTGCTGGCCCCCGGGGTTGGGGAGGGAAGCGACGGGACAAGCTCTGGAAGGCAAAGCTGAGCCCAAGGCCCCCTGCAAAGGGCAGCTCTCTTGCTCTGGAGCCTGGGCAGCCACCGCTGAAAACGGCAGCGCGTGAGCGCAGGGGAGGACAAAAATGCGGAGCCTCTGCCAGCCGCCCGCTGCAAGGACAGGAACATCCCCCCGCCAGGCCCTATCTCTTTAACAGCTCCGTTTCCTTTCTTTTCAACCTGTCGATCAACAAAATGCTTTCCATCCTTCGGGGCTATTTTTAGCCCCTTATCGCAGTTATTTCCTCGGGTACATAGTTTCCTGGCCTCGCTGCTGCCGGGCGCGCGGCAGGTCCCGGCGGCGCGGGGCGCGAGAGGCGCTGCCACCACAAAACCCTTTGCTCTCCGGCTGCCGCAAAGAAAACAGCTCCCACGGCGTAAAACAACAAATCCAGTCCCAAACTATTCCAGGCACCAGGAAAATAATTGTTTTGCCACATGCCTCTTTCTCGCTCTCTTTATTTTTGGCAGAGAGATTAAGAGTGAGTGTCTTTGGGTGCATTTCTGCGCTTATTGAGAGTTACTCGGTGTATAATCCCCATGATGGGAGGAGAGATTTCCACAGGTGTCTCTACATACCCCTATAATAATCAGTTTGTTAAGTCAAGAATGCTTTTTTTAAACTGAAAAATATGTGACCATTACTCAGACATTCCCAAGATATTGAGGGGATCAGTCCTGAATGGGAGCAAGCCACTGCACTCTGACGAGCAGGCATCAGGAAGGCAAGTTTGCTGAATCCCTATCCCTGGGATAGTTTGCCTACCCTGTTCTCCATGGGAATTTTGTGATGGAGCGGGAGGTGACTGGGCATTCCGTTCAGACGCGAGAGCGCCAATGGCAACAGCCTCCCTACAGCTGCAGTAATAGACATACTGCATGTAGACATATTAAGTACATTTAAGGTATTAAAGTATAGTTTGCTTCATGCTGTAGTCTGCTTCAAGGCAAGTCTTCTTTTTTTTTTTCCTTTTTTTAGCATTTTGCTCGGTTGCTATGGTAAGAGCTGAATGCAGGAACGTTCCTACCCATGCCGGTAAATGAAGGTTTAGGCCTCCTAAAGCACTTGGAAGCAAATCAGGCAGGGCCTTTTAGTTCCTACTTGACATTTCTTTGAGGCTTGAAACTGCTCTGACCTTCTGTTCGAAAGAGCCAGGGCTGCAATCACGGAGATGATAACAGCAGAGGGTAAAAAGGCTGTGAAAGCCGAGTTCATCCCCGAGTCAGTGGATCACTCCTGAGGTGCTGTGGAGAGATGGCAGGAGGAAATGCAGAGAGAAAAGCCTCCTGGACCAGCTCAGCTGCTCTATTAATGCTTTCGCCCTCTCTTTCAAGCAGGACAGGTCAATTTTCAACAAATTAGAACTGATCCCTGAGCAAGCGTCCATCTGTAGCAGATTTCTAGGTATTGCAGATCTTCTCGTTGCACTGAGCTGCAAAATTGCCACGGATGCCTTCACCCTGGGAGAAATCAAAGGTGATTTTGCAATGCACTTAGATAAGCTGTACCTGAAGATGCATCCTAAATGCATTTCCCATTTAGCCATGGCCACTTACCTTGCCACGTGATGAAATACTTCAAGGCAAAGGACAAACCCAATTAATTAGCAAACCTCTTACTGAGTCTGCATTTATATTTTTCCATTCTGTTTTAACTTCAGTATTAATCCTCTCTGAATCTGAACTAGGGGCCTATTTAGGCAGCAAAGATACAGGGACTCTGAGGACTTGGGCTTCTGTGGCTGGCAAGTCTATCGGTTGCTATTAAAATGTGTAGAGAAACTGTGTGAATAATAAATCCTACTGCAGGTGGAGCATGTAAGTGAATCAAGATGTTCTTACAGCTACACAAAGTCAGTGTGTAAAGGAAAAATGTCAGCAAGTAGCTGAACTGATATTTACTATCTGACATTAGGAAGAGCCAATGCTTTTTGTTTCTAGACTACTCATTTGTAAGCAAAAATTATCTGTACGTTGTGTTGTACCAAGTACAACACAAAAATGAGTGCCGTGGGCCGGGTTTAAGTAGCAATTCCTACTTTCCCTTTAGCAGTGGGTGGTTCTACAGTGTTTGCCTCGCTGTGGTTTGAGCATAAGGAGGTGTTCGATGAGCCCACGCTGGCTCCAGGAACCTGCCTTTGGTGTCAGCCTGTCCTTGGCACAAGGACAGGAGCCGAAGAAATGCCTGCCTGGGAATGGTGGTTGTGGTTGAGAAAACTTCCACCTGACGTGTTGGCTTCATCCATCTTTTAGCTTCTGAGACCATCTCAACTAGCTAAGACGTTCCCCATGAGTGTCTGGCATGGATGTTCCTCCCTTGGGCTAAGTCAGAGCTTCATCCCAAGGTATTTACCATGGCGTATGAGCCTCTGCTTTGGTTTTCTTCCCCCTGGAGGGCAGAGGGATGAGGGATGCAGGGCTTTGGCACCCCAGGAACATTCAATCTTCTTATGGCAGAAGCGACTCTGGCAACCAGGAACCTGAGTGCCTGAGCAAAACCTGAGTCTGTGCTCAAATAGTTAATAAATCTACCAAGAAGAGATGTGTCTGTATCTATTTGTAATTATCTGAGACTGTGGGTTTCTTAATTTAGCGTGGAATTAAAAAAAAAAACACCTGTGTACTGAGAGCTACATATATTTTTGGGTTTCAGTATATACAGTCTTTGTGGAGGAAGAATATCACCCTCGGGGTTCAGACGGAATCTTTTCATTGGATTGCTTCCCAGTAAAGAAATGACAGCAAGTTTAGGGTTTGTTTTTAGAAATGACTGTTGTCCATTAAAATGGGCATAATCTTACTGATTTATTGTGCTCCCCTGTGAAATTTTATGAATGTATTCAATTGGCCAGGTTGGAAAGAGACTCTTGTCTTCCTTCTGTAACTCTGATCGCAGGTAAGAGCGATGTCCTGTGTGAGGTCTGTGGAGTTCTTGCTAAGTTCTCATGCTAAGCTGTACTTTTGTCTGATTTTAGGTCCCTCCTTCATTGCTTCTCTTATGTGGTTTTATCATGACCCTGACATGAATTATTTGTGAATGACTTAAGAGCATCGTTCAGCTAAAACAATATTTGCAAAGGCATCGAGATGCTCCCTCGTGTCTCTTTATCTTAGTGCTGTCAGAAAGGAGAAGTCAACAGCCCTGAGCTCTGCTCCAAACTGCCTCAAAGGTTTCGACCTCTCCGTGCTTTGAGCGCTGCGTTTGCTGTGGGACACGGTGCAGTCGCAAGTGGAACAATGCTCATTAAGTGGATTTTATTGCTATATAACGAGTGCCATAAATACAGTGACCTTTGAGATAATTGTCATTTAAAGGCTTTGATTCATTGCAGCGTTTTGCTCTGGTTTATCCACGGGGCCTGTGGATAGCGTGTGGATTTCTTAGCTTCCAGCCACGTTACTGCAGTATTTCACATGTCTTCTGTTAATTTCAAGGGGATTTTATAGAGGCTCCGCTGCCATCTCTCATTAGCCATAAGCAAGGACAGAAAGATGGAACTAAGCACAGCGGTGACTAAGTAGCTGTTGTGTCTTTTGCTTTATGGTGTCAAGCGGGAAGGGCAGGCAGGCTGCATATTCTCTGGCAAAGAGGGTGAATGAGGGCGTGGAGATTCTACCAAGACTATATTTGATGCCTAAATTTATAAAGCAATAGTTGACGTATGATCTTTTCACTTTAAATCATCTTTGAGCCATTTGCAAAACTGGTCCAAAATCCTTTAGCTTTTCCTTTGGACACTATATATGCAGAAAGAGTCTTCTAAAGGTTATGAAATCAAACGTCAAACTTGATTTTGCAGTCTGAAAGTAACTGAAATGATATTAAAATATCTTTTTTCCTGCTGTCCTGATTCAGCATCTCTTGTAATGCCTGCACGCTCTCGAATGCAATTCCCCTGGAAGAAGAGGGCAGCTGTGTTGGTGTAAAGGCTTTCAGGTGCTCCCGTGGGCTGGCACCCAGCTCGGAGCCCCGGGCAGGCTGAGCTTCCCCTTCCCTATTAAGGGCTGGGGTGAGCTGCAGAGCTAAGCGGTGTGTGGTCCATTTGTACCTGCTGGTACCTTGCTGCTCATGTAGAGGAGCAATATCAAGATATTAAGGACACCTTTCATTCCCCCTCTGCTTCTGTATAGGCAAGCAAATTGCTAGTCCTGTATTTGGATATAGCTTCCATAGGGGTATTTTCAACATTTGAGAGACCTCTCGGACTTCAGCATGGAAGCAAATCCTATGAAAATGGATCAAGGTGGTGCTGTTGCCGCTTCTCTTTGGGTCTTAACTTAGCATATGGCTAAAATAGTATGAGAGAGCATATTAAATTATTATGTACCACAGATTTAAAAACAAACAAAGGAAACAAAACAGAAGAAAGCATGCAAAGGGGCAGAACCAGAAATAGAATTCTTGGTGTTTTCCTAACCATTTTAAACTATGTTTAGACCTAAAATAAGTTCTTGCAACTCCCACCATCCCAACAGAGTAACCTTTGTGTCCCCCAAATCTCCTTGACAGTTTCCATGTCAGTCAGTTCTTGCTTGTAGCTGCCCCAGAGATGCAGTCTTGCCTTTCTTTCAATATTGATCCCTGAAGGCCTTAGTCTGAAGATCCATCACACTGAGCTTTGCGTAGAGTGAAAAAATCGAGTGATTCCCAGGTTTCTGATAATCTGTTGCAATAGGAATGGCTCACGTTTCAAGAAAAAAAAATGAAATTTTGTCAATTTCTCCTAGCAAAGTCTTCTGGTCTGGATACAGGTTTCACCAGATGGAAGAGATTTAGGTGACTGCAGCAGACACAAACCATTTTGCATAGAAATATCTTTCCATTAGAAACCTTTATCCCTTACCTTAAGCCTGTTCTTACTGCAGTGTGTAACCTGTCTGCACACAAGGAATACCGCAACGTTTTCTTTGCACCATAATTTTTTAATTAAGTTTCTGTCAGTGCTTTCTGGTTGCTAGACCTGGCAGAGCATAACTAGGTCAGTTCATACTGTTATCAGCCTGCAGCTTTGGCATCTTTGGCTTGCGAGGGTTGCATTTTGCACTTACCGTTTCAAGATTAGCATGATACATTAGCACACTCCGTAAAGTGCTTTTACGATTTATGTTCCTCTGAAGGGCTGTGTTGAAAATAGGAAACGGCCATTTTCTTGATGGATGTCATGGCCCAGCAATGCACCAGCTTGCACACCAAGCGTTACTTTAAGCTGTGATGATATTGTGTTAGAACCAATTTCAAACAAATAGGGCTGATATATAAACATAAGGAAGTGATGGAGGGGAAAAACCAACCAGGGACAGACCTGCAAGCAGGTCTGCCATGGGAAATATGAGGACTGTGAAGAAGAGAAAATGTAGAGGAGGATGAAGCATCGAGGGACGTCCTCTGCTTAACCTCGTGATCCAAAGACCACCGTGCGTGGTCTCCTATGTGCGTGTCCACGTAGTGCCACGTAGTGCTGGGGTGTCGTGGTGCTTCTCAGGTGTTATGTGTCTGCACTGCAGTGCTTCTGTCTTACGTTTCTGGAATCTGATTTCCTTTCAAAGCAGTTGGAAAGAGAATTTGTAATGATCCTTCCTTGGGGATTTTAGCTGCGCTGCCAGCTCGCTGCTTGTCGGTTGTATCTGTTAGTACTGTGGCTCTGCCAGTTAAATTCTCCATGTGCACGTGAGGGTATCGTGCAGGAAACTTAAGACCGTGCTGCTTCTTGATCTGTCTAGGACAGTCACGAACATTTCAGGTCTTTCCCGGTGAGAACGGGCTTAAAATCTTGAACGTTAACCAGATGTATGAATAACCTTTCGTTATTGCTCTACAAGAGCTGCCCGTGTGTGGAGCTGGAGCTGCCTCCCATCACCGCAGCGCCGGGCACTGACCGAACAGGCAACACAAAGAAGTTTGACAGCGCCCGTGCCCTCAGCCCCGCTGCCCCAGACCCGTGTGGGCTGCTTGAAGAGCCAAGCACGCGCAAACTCTGCAGGCTTCTGCCCAGACCTGATTGCACCTTCCGCTTTAGTTGTGTGGAATGCTATTAGAGGCAAGCTAAACAGCAAGTCTGAGCATCAAATAGTATAGGAAACACTGGCTGTTTTGGAAAGCTCTCAAAACAATTCTCAGTTATGAAAAGACAGTCCTACAGGTGCCAACTTTTTCACCTGAAAAGCTCCATCAAGTAAGTGACGGTGCAAGTTGCTGCCTCTCCTCATTCCCCCAGCTGGGTGGCTAAGTCATTAAATGACTCAAAGCCTTCCCTCGCATGGGGAGAGGTGACACCTTCCCATGGCTGAGGAGTCCACAGTGAGACTCGCAAAGTCTGGACTTTCACAGATCCGGGTCAATCCTCTGCTCAGCGCTGCATGGCTCGGGGTTTGCAAGCTGCTCTTTCCCATATCCCAGTGAGGCGTTTGCTGGAATTCTACATTGGGCAAAACAAGAGAGGGAACAAAGAGGGGACAGGAGCGCCACCCATTTGGAAAAGCAGCCAGAGAGTGAAAAGGTGATTACAGCTGCCTTAATTACAGGCTTGTCAGAGCAGCAGGTTTAGTTTTGCACTGCCCCGAAAACCAATGGCTCCATGTCTTTTAAAAACAAGATAGCGAAAACGTGCCTGACGCCTGTTAGTAAGAGCAGGCATTTTTTGTTTGCTTTTTTGCTGCGATATCTGGAAAAGCTTAGTCTGAAGAGCTGCTTTAAATAAGGCACTTTATAAAAAGAAACAAATATCACCTAAAAATACAGCGAATGTGATTCACCGTTTCCATTCAGCCGGGTGTGTTTGTTCCCCGCCGGCCGCCTCTGCCCTGCGGCCGCTACCTTTGCTTGCAGTGGGAGCAGCGGCGCTGGGGGAAGGAGGTCACCTCTGCCTGTGCCCTTCGGTCCCCTCCGTCCCCACGGCCTTATTCAACCACGGGCAATGGCAGTGCTCAGGAGAGGGGCTCCTCCGTCCCCTTGAGACAGCCAGCAAGTCTCAAGCTGGCTGGGAGAAGTGTATTCCAGAGCGTCCTACTCGGAGCCCACCTAAGCTCATCTGCTCGAGGCAGCCTCTGTCGCTTCCCACCGGAGCGCCGTGTTCGGAAGGGCCACTAGCACGTGCACACCTAGCAGAAGCTGATATTGCTGCATTATTTTACACCACTTTGAGCGGAATTACACAGGCACATATGCAACTGCTGACTTCCTCTTGCCACCATCTTAATATTGATTGATTTCCCGATCAGGCTGACTCTGTGCACCATGGCCCAGCGTAATGAGGTGCATTTGCTATGAGTCAGTCCCAAATGATGAATATTACGTGACCCGAGAGGTGATGGTAGCTGGATTTTGTGGCTGTTTTAGTTGTGCTTTAATAGCAACAGCTGAAAAACGCTTTGCTAAATGTTGGGTGAATGTTGGGGGAATTCAGTCCATATTTGACAGTCCATATTTGACGATCTCAAGATTGTTTTAAGGAAGGTTTCTGGTGGAGGGTACCTAAAGGAAAAAGTGTATTTGCTCGAATCCTCATGGGTGGTATTTGCGTGGGGAGGACTCACGGAGGAGAAAGTCTAACCTGGTATCTAAGCAACCCTCCTTAACCATCACAAGGAGGAGGACATCACTTGTCTGTGCCTCGAGTAGAGATTTTTTAAGTCTAAATTCTTTCTTTCACTGCTTTGTATGGGGGTTCCGCTTTTGCCAGCATCGTGCCCTTGATACATACAGGAAAGCTCTTATTTTTCTTTTGTTGATTGTGCAAATTCTCGTGTTTTAAGCTCCTGTTAGCTGAGTGCCATGATAGCATTGAGGCACTTTTTACAGAATTTCTAAAATCACAGGTTGACTGACATGTTTTTTTTTTTTAATCATTTTAAGAGAAAAAGTAGATATAGCCAACATTTTGCATGCAAGAAGAGAATATTTTTCCTGCTTCTTCTCTCACCTAATTGCTATTGTCCCTCAACTGTTGTTGCCAGTAGGTAATTCAGAAAGAAACAGCTTTAATGACAAAAGCATTTTGAAAATACCCCTGGAAGGTGTGAATCTGCAGCCTGTAATTATGAAAGAGAAGACTGAGGAGTTTTTAAAAGCCGAGCAAAGGGTAAGCACTGGAGTCTCTGTGGTCAATATAGGAAAAATTAATGTCAGAAAGTTGAGTAAATCTTCATTCAAAGTCATATATTTTTATATATATATATATATATATATATGCATCTTTAAATCTCTCCATATCAGATCTGTGAGGAAAATCCTAAGAATTATTTTGTCAGAGAGGAATAAAAACTAACACAAGAGATGAGAACAGACGCTAATCCAGCCTGCAAGACCATTTTCTATGGCTTGCTGGTATTCCTTGACTTGCCAAAACACCGCTCTAGGTGACGCAAACCAAGCTGCTTTGCTTTGCTAGCGCCGTGCTTGCTTGTGGAATTCCATCATATCCCAGACTTCATCCAGAGTAGGGAATAAATCACCTGACTTCAGCGTTGCACATAGGAAAAACAAACTACAAGAGCAAATGCAGCCCTTCTTGTGAAGCACGGATTGGACTAACAGCTACCATCACAATTGATCAGTCAGGATTGTATTTATTTACTAGTGCTGCCCAGGATTTGTAAAAGAAGTCTTGACACTTTCAAAACAAGCTTAATAATTAAAACATAACAGTTTGCACAGCACTTTTGACTGCAAAAAAAAAAAAAAAAAAAAAAAAAAAATCCCGTCTTTCTGCAATGTAGTGGCAAAAGCTGGAAACCTGGATCTTACCCCTAAGCTTGATTTCCCNGATTGTATTTATTTACTAGTGCTGCCCAGGATTTGTAAAAGAAGTCTTGACACTTTCAAAACAAGCTTAATAATTAAAACATAACAGTTTGCACAACACTTTTGACTGCAAAAAAAAAAAAAAAAAAAAAAAAAAAAATCCAGTCTTTCTGCAGTGTAGTGGCAAAAGCTGGAAACTTGGATCTTACCCCTAAGCTTGATTTCCCTATGGTATGCATCTATTTAATTAAGAATTAAATTTTAAATGTATCTCTTAACTGCATGGGAAGCATCTCCTCTTACAGCAGTTGTTCACTAAAACATAAGCTGGACTTTGGACATGCGCCGTTCCGATGGTGATGCTGCTTTTCTCAATGTCATTTTGCCTCAATGACACTTGTGCAAAGTCACCAGCCTAAATTTATCATCTGCGTAGCCGTCTGCTGCTCCTGTTATCCCCTCTTCCCACCTTTTTGGATGAAACTGCAGCCCAGCAACCCAAACAGCCTCTCCTTTAAAAAAAAATGTGCTCCTCACACTGTGCTCTCCAGCTAGCACTGATTTTATTAGCCCCCTTCTTGCTCTGGCAGCAAGTGCCATGATGTAGCACTCGGGCGCCTTTCCAGCTCCCGAGATTTTACAAGCAATACCCAGTGGAAACGTTTACCAATCTGTTCCAAGGTACATATATGCTCTGTGTATATATCCAAATGTAAATATTCGCATCTGCGTGTGAGGTTGCCAGTTGGCAAACTTGGTAAAGGTTTCTTTTCACGTGCCATGGAGAAGACTTTTTTGTTGTCAAAATGACATGTGTTACTCAGGGAAAGAAAAAAAAAAAAAACAAAAAAAACCCCAAACCACTTTCTTACCCTGTTGTTCCCTAGGGGTTCTGGAGAGTCCCCCTGGCCTGGTGACCAGGAGAGCGCGGGCAGCACGAGCTGCTCCGCCACCCGGTGCTCAATAATCTGCTGGGAACAACGAGCTGCTCCAGCTTTAAGGTGCTGCCTTGGGCTTTCTTTCATCTCTTAATGAGATTGTTTCCTGTTGTTTTGATAAATGTCCCCTTTGCTTGAAGAGACGAGGTTCTCCTGAAGCCCAGCAGTTGCTGGGTGGAAAGTGTTGCTCCTCCGAGCACTTCAGACCAGGGACCCAATGCCAGACAGGGGGTGGCAGGTCTTGCTATAAAAGGTAATGCTTTGCTCTCCACAAGGGGAATACTATACTCTTTTTCTTTTTACAAGGTTAGAGAAATTGTAAAAGTTTAAAATTTAATTTTTATTGCTTGCTTTAATTGATTTTTATCTTCTAAATTGCAGTTAAGGTACTGGCTTTTCTGTAGAGTCCACGGATGACTGGTAGGTGATCAGATTGCCTTTAGAAATTATGTCACTTCCCTGGGATCGATCAAAATCTGTCCCTGAGGAAAGCACAGACTGAGAAACTTGAAGGATTTGCATGTAGGTTTGGATTAAGGCAGTGTTTATAAAAGCCAAACTCTCCCTCAAATACCATGCCTAAGGTTTTCTAACTCCCTTAATAGCTGGTCCTGATTTCAATTTTTAGTTTTACTTATTTATTTATTTTTCCTAGGAGTCAGGAGGGGAAAAACCTTCCTTTCTTGGAGTGCTGGGTATAATCCCTTAGATTTTCAGGCACTGCCAGGGAATATGGTCCTTTATGGGAGCTACAGCTGCTGAGCCTCTGAAGTGGTTGGGTTGGTTTAGTGCTTTCTCTGTTAATCGCTACTGCCTTAAATAAATCCACCCGTATTTGAGAAGTAAATTTAGCAACATGTAAATGAATCTGCTTTATTGTGAGAAACCACTTATTTATATTCACTTGCTCTTTTGCTTGGGGTCTTATGCAGTTCTGTCCCAGTAAGCCTGTGCTTTAACATTACAGTAAATCCAAAATAAGATAAACTTTGAAAGAGTTAGAAAAGCTTGTGGTAACTTTGTATTTCTTCTCAGTTTCTTTAATGCATGCCCAAGAACAGTGCCTGGCATAGGCTCCACTTTCATAAGACAGCCAGTTAGACTCTCCTGGATACACAACTGTGCTGCCAAATATTTACATTATATAGGCTTACACGGTGTCTATCTGTAAACAGGCCCTGCTTTTTTATCATTATTCTCCTGCAATGATGTGTCCTTATTGAACATATAATAAGGCCAATGGGATCCTGGCTGCATCAGGAGGATGTTGCCAGCAGGTCGAGGGAGGGGATCCTGCCCCTCTGCTCAGCTCTGGTGAGGCCAAACCTGGAGCACTGGGGTCAGTTCTGGGCTTCCCAGGACAAGAGGGACATGGAGCTTCTAGAGAGGGTCCAGTGGAGGGCAACAAAGATGATGAAGGGGCTGGAGCATCTATCGTATGAGGAGAAGTGGCTGAGTTGGGTCTGTTTTCTCTGCAGAGGAGAAGACTGAGAGGGGGTCTGATTAATATGTATAAGTACAGGAAGGGGGAATGCGGGGAGGAAGGGGCCAAGCTCTTCTCAGTGGTGGTCAGTGACAGGACAAGGGTCAATGGGTGTAAGTTCCATCTCCATCTGAGGAGGAACCTCTTGACTGTGAGGGTGCCAGAGCCCTAGAACAGGCTGCCCAGGGAGGCTAGGGAGGCTCCTTCTCTGGAGATCTTCAAAATCTGCTTGAATGCAGCCTGTGCCACATGGTATGGATGTCCCTGCTGGAGCAGGAAGGTTGGACTAGATGATGTCTAGAGGTCCCTTCCAACCTTAGCCATTCTGTGATTCTGTAAAGATGGATGTGCTTAGGAGGATGTGATGCAAAACCCACGAATGTGGGGTAACAGATCAGGTCATAGTAAGTAAAAGGAAGGGATTTGGCTTCAAAGAGAAGTCTCTGTAGAAGGAACAGCCGCCTGGTAACCCAGGCAGCCCAGCTAGGGCAGCATCGCAAAGCAATTGGCAAATTGGCATTTTTTCTATGATTCTATGGTTTGAACCGTGTAACACTGTAGAGGCTGGGAAAACCCGATACCTCGCTTGCAGGTGGGTAAATACAGCAAGTCCTCTGGTCCAGGACCTTGGTGTGTTTGTGACTTTGTCAATCCCACAGCCAAAGCTAGGCAGTGGGAAGAGGAGCCCTTTTTTCTTCCTAAGAGTTCAGCAAAATTCCAGGAGCTGTTGAGCTGCTCCCAAACTCGGGAAGAGCGATGCTGCTCATGAATAAGCAACCAGCACCAGCGCTGTTGTTCTCCAAGCTCTAGCAAGTTTTGTGTTTATTGCCCTGGCAAACAGCTTGAATTTTAGATATGGAGATCACTTGGGGTCAGACTATCATAACAAATGGCAGAGCACACGATCTGACAGTGACAGATAACAGAGACGCCTACTGGAAATGCTAACAAAAATATGCCTAATAAAGTAAAAACAGAACTGTAATTTGTTTTCTGATAATTCACGTGATCCTAAAACCCATCTACTAAAGAAAAATAAAACTGAAGCACAGAGAGCTTGGAAAATTTTTGGTTTCACATATATCCTGTGTTACCCTGGCCCCAGCTGAGAGCTCAGTGCTGGTGCTGAGATGTGGGAAAGGGTTCAGGCTCTTTGGGGAGGACCTGGCAAGAACCTGTTTGGACCGTGTTGCGGGTGTCATGCCTGGGGAACAGCTACAGTTGTCCACACAACAACAAGGTGTTGAGGACATTGACCCAGCCTGGAAGTTTGGAGTTGGGAAAGTGTTGCTGGGCTATTAGACTTGTTAATAGCTCAGAAATTAGCAATGTCCTAGGGCTGCAAGTGTTTCCAGGTGCAAATAAAAAAGGGGAACAGACAAAATGCATGGAGATGTGTGTTGGTGAAAGGTGGTTTTTAAGAAAACCCGCACGTGATTTTGATTTATGGCATGTTGTTAACTCGTGAAACTCCCTACTGCTGGGTACAGCAGGTTAATACAGGAGAAATCTCTTAAGAATTGTTCGATACATAGAAACTACCCTCAACTGGAGAAGGCTGTGAGCCACAAACTCCAGAGAGTCGCTTTCCCCTCCCTCTCCCTCAGGTGATGTATCATCTTGGTGATCAAAATCAGGTATCTATAATTAACTGCACTTGCACCGAAATGCTTGCTTGCACATTTTATGTGCTAAACTGAGCAAGTGCTGAACTTGCCGTGCCTCAGTCAAGGGTGCTGGCACCTTTCCAATGCTGGTATTTAAGACCCTGAGGGTCAGGGAAGGCCAGTGATATGTGAGTTATTGATGCATTTCCCTGGGAGTTGAGGGTCTAGACGGAAGCCTGATTCTCCTATCGACACATCACCAAAGGAGTCAGAGGCTCGGTCATTTTGGGGGAAAGAAGACAGGTATGGCAGGAGGGAATTTAAAATTCCATGCATCCAAGACTCAGTTTTGGCCTATAGACCGTGTGCCACAGTACCTTCATAATTCTGCTGTGTATATGTAAGATATTTTTTCTTTCAGTGGCTACTAATTTTGGATGTCTTCATTTTTGAGTGTCCAATCTGAACTCATGAGAAGTCTTCTTGATGAAGAGTGTGCTGTTTGCACAGCCTGTCACTGAGTTTTCAAGGTATTTCAAGCTAAGAAAATAAAATTGCAAACTCGGCTCAAGTGTGCACAGGACTCCGAGTCATTCCACCCAGTGCAGCATGACAGATAGGAAATTAAATCCTGTTTCAGCCGCTAGAGCCATTTTGCCTTAAGCCTATTAGTTAAAAAAATCACTTTCTGCTTCTCCTCCACCCCCCAAACTGTATGTCTGCAATGTACTCGGTCCCCAGGGGCAAATATCATGTATGGCTGTGCATCGGGAAGGAATTCAATGCTTATGTTCAGCTTTTGGATTGAAAAGCCTTTCTGCACAGCTGAGGAGGAATTGAAAGGAGTATGTGGTGTTTGCCTGGGAAACACTTGTATGGGATTTCCTGCTTAAAATGATTATTTTGCCATCAGTGTGTATCAACCAGTTCCCTGTCTGGGAGGGGATAATATCAGTAAGGAAAATCTGTGGCTGCTCCCTCTGTCAGGTCGCTGTGGTTGTTACCTACAATCCCACATGAGAAGGGCTGGGTGGAGGGTGATTCTTTGCGCCGCGGTGCCCGGGGGCTGCAGGTGCCATTTGAGGCCGCGTCATGTTGAACCCTAAGCAGCTCTTTTTGCCCGGGGGCAGCCCCCAGCGTGGGTGTTGTAAACTCCAGCCATTTCCAGGCTCTCCTGCATTAGCAGTCCATAAAAAGCAGGCTTTATCCGGGCCCCTGGTGCTCACAGAGCCGCCTTTCTCCAAGATGCTTTTGTTCGATTAAAGGGCTTCCACCGTATGAATATGCATTGGTGCACGGGGTTGAAGATGTCCTTGCAAAGAGGAGGGCGGCAGCATTTTGGTGCTGTGGAATGATGTGCGAAACTCAATCTGAAACCGCTCGAATTATCTGTGTTTAAATATGCATATCATAAATGTCATAGGAGCAAATAGCCGAGCAAGTTGTTAGTGTTCTGCAGGGTAGGCTGCGCTTACCCCAGTGAATATATGTCCTCGTGCGTGAGGGAGATGCATAAGGAGCAATAACCGCTTGCCATAATCGGAATTCCTCTCCAGGCCCTTCCTTCTCCAGTGGGATCACAAGGGGGATACTCAGCAGTGAGGACACCTTGTGTTCCTTACATTTGTTGTTAGGAACCATAAGGACATCACCACCTTGCAGTTGTGTGCAGCGCTCCTATAGATACTTACCCGGGTCTCCGCATGGCTTCTCTTGAGCACATCGTATATGGATCCATACTATATGGATTCCAACCTTATGGACCTAGTTGGTTGTAGAGAATTCAACTGATTTTTTTTTATGTGCCAGGTACTAGACTGGTTTGTATGAATACTTACATATATACACACTTAAATATACAGTGAAATATTGTACATGGAAAGTTTTGTTTCAAGTTTTTCACTGCCTTCCTTCCAAATCCAATAATAATCCTAGGAGGCTGGTGACTCCATATGGCCCGTCCAGTACAATATAGGCTTTATGGCTGCTTGTTTTTGGAAGCATGTTGCTGTCACCATGTGTGCCGTAGGGAGAGGACGTGTTTTGTAGGGATCTGATGCTATGGGGGCACACAGAAGACCAAGGGTGCTCCGTTTAGGGGGAGAGAATATAGACGAGCCTTAATAGGCCATATCTGAGAAAACATGTGTTTTTTTTTTCCCATGGGAAAAGCTCCAACTTCATCAAAAAAAAAAAAAAAAAAAAAAAAAAAAAAAAAAAAAAAAAAAAAAAAAAAAAAAAAAAAAAAAAAAGATTTGTATGAGTTCTGTCCTGAATGCTGATTGTGTAACTCCAGAGAAGCCTCTTATCACCCTCCTCCTGTGATGTGATAGGGATGTATTTGAACCTGCATGCCGGTCAAAGGGCCTTGCCTCCTGGTCCTTTCTCTCCTTGCCCGCCCTTTCCAGCCCCCTTTTCCCAATCCCTCTGAATCTCCTGAGCTCTGCCAGCTGTTCAGCTGTTGCTGCAGTGCTTGGCAGTGTCAGGGTTCCTGCGAGTTTTGTGAACATTGCCAACCAAACAGAACAGATAACTCCTCTGCTTAGTCCTCTCGCTGGCCAGAAAACATCGCAGTGGAAGCTGACAAAAAAGCCTGCAAAGGGAGAAATGCTGTCGATGCATCTGCCCTCCAAAGCGTGTCAAAAAAAGCTCCTGTTTTGCTAAACTCCAGCAGTTCCAAGCCCTACACAAGCAGCCAGAGAAGAGGAGGCTTCATCAGCGCTTCATTAGCTTTGCTTAACCGACTCAAAGGAAAATGAGCGCTATACACAAGAGCTGAATGCGGTTCCAAAGGCTCCAGATTAGTGGTGCATTTATTTCTCCTGAGCTGTTTAAATTGGCCAGCATCTGTGAAGGCAGTGAAAAGAGTTTCTGCTACTGGAAGATGAGAAGTTTCCCCTGGTGCAACCTGCCTTTGTCCTTCGTTGCTTCTCTTCTCTTGCTCTCTGCTGACGCAGCTTCCAGCTGCGTTTTGGTGACGTTAGCGGAACTCAAGCTCTTTGAAACTGCTCCACTTTAAGTCATACATGGTAATTTGCCTAAGCAAGGCATTCTTGTGAGTCTAAGATATTATACGTACACTTATGTATATATTTCCTATACCAGAGCTCTTGAGTAGATGCGCAACATGCCTTTTTCTCTGCTGAGACCCCTGCGTATTTATGCTTGTTCTTAGCTATATTTAGATTGTACGATTGAGTTCTTTCAGTTTAAACACAAAATGTTTGGAGGAAAAATGTGCCCAAGTGGGCTGCAGGCGTCCTCTCACACAGCATTTTTGTTGGGTTATACAGCATCTTCTGTCAGCGGAACAGAGGCATTTACAGAAAATACACATCATAAACGCCAGAGGCTGTTGACTTAGGCAGCAAGGCTAATACTTAACAAATACTTAACAAATGCCTTCCCGATCACCAGTAACTCGGTGTCAGGACTTCTGGAGGTCTGGATGCGTTTCCTTACATCTAGGTGCTGTAGAGCGTCCCTTTGTCCTATAGACAAATTCATGAATTTTCAGGATCAGAGGAGCAGTGGTTCTCCAAGAAAGGCAGCAGTGGCTTCTGGCGTATCTTCACTTTATACCTCCAGGCCACCAGCGCCCATTTGCTTGCCCTTTCCCTATGGCTGATGTGGGAATTCCCTTCGCTGCCCCACAGGTAACTGGCCTTGCGTTTCCCACCGGCGGGAGAGGTGAATCTGCACTCTGCTCATTAGCACTAATTTAGTTCTTTGTGCTCTGCGAGTAGCCAGCAAAGACCCGCAAAGCATGTGCATATTTCATCTCCACAGACCATAATGTTTCTCTCCATAATGTTTCTCTCTGTAATGTTTCTCTCTATAATGCCTATCTTGCTTTTTTCCTTCCCCTCTCTCATTATGAAAACCAGCGCCTGTACTGAGATGGATTTAACCCCGCTGCCATAGCAATGGGTGACAGCGCCGTGCAGGAGCTGCCCGCGATGCTCTTGTGCAGGAGCAGCCTTTTCATCCCTTGCCAGAACATCCAGGGCTGTGTTTGGCAGCTGCTGCTGCTGCAAGAAGGGAGCAAGCCACCTTGCCTCTGCCATTCCACTGGAATTTTGGGCAAGCCTCTGCACTTGGGGATGTGCTTGGAGCAGGAGCCAACAGCCACGTGCAGCGTACCCCAAATGCACGGGTGCCGCATACCCTCCTAGAGTGCCTGAATCGGTGTGGGGGGATCACTTTGACCTGTCACAGCCCTTTCTGGTTTAAGAGGCCGTGCTTGGAGTCAGAGGAGAGGTGGGCAGGTGAACGGGTGGTTCTGTTGGGATGTATATTTAAAGCCATAAGATTTTGGGCTTTTCAATGTGGCCCTGTGCACCCGGACCTGTTTCTGCGTGTTTTCGTGGCTCTCTCTGCTTCAGCTGCTAAGCATTGATTAAAGCGTCTTGAGAGCCAAACGAGCTGCCAGTGAATCCTTCACATGCAAGGATTAAGTAAAATTGAATTTGAATGTCTTACATGGAGATGGCCCTGCCTAGAGAATCTCCACTTACAGAATAACTGTGCTGCAGGACGTGCTGATGGAATATGCTGAATTATGCGTGGTTCATAGCCCACTAAGAAGGGATCAGTTAGTGATGACTTGAATATCTGAGTCTTAACATTTGAAATGATCCCTGTGCAGTGCCATTATATTAAGCTTCTGTCGTAGCCTGTGTCAGAACTAAAAATGGAGCAAACAGCATTTTTGGTCATTAAGCTACAAGTCATTAAGTAGTTAACACACGTAGCTGATGAACGAACGGGAAAAGCCTCCGTCTGATTAGTAAGCTTTGCTTAGAAATTGCAGCCTGCCTACAAAGAGCAAGAAACCAAACCTGGGTACGCAACAGAACCAGAATTATATTCAGTGTGACTTGGATTATTTTTGCCGGCATCCAGGACCAGTGAGGGTGTCAAGGAGAGATTACAGCATGGCATTGGTATTAGTAGAACGCCGTTCACTTTGCATTGGAAATTAATGACCGCGTGGTAACTTTTGCCGTGACTCTGGTTTGGATGGAGCCTGTGTTCCTGCTTGCTGCCTCCTTTTGTTAAGCGTGCTGCAGGCCCCACTCTAGCAGCTTAGTTTCCTAGCAGCTGGGTGCCTCTGGCTGCTCCAGCAGCAAGGGTGGCTTATCCAGCAGGTCGTTATATTCCTCGAAGGGAACAACTTTGCTGTTCCCAGACCTCTCTGTGCGAGCCCTCTTCCCAGTGTGCAAACCTATCTGCAGCGGTTAGGAGGTGGCCCCGTTCTCTGCTTGGCTGCGTTGCTCCCCGTCGCAGCTCTGGTGCCTCTCAAACGTCCTTCCACTCTGGCACCTTCCTCCAGCTCCTGCAGTGGGCAAGCCCGGCTCCCTGCGGATTGCCTGGGCGCTGCTGCGGGACCCATTGGCAGGGAAGGAGCAGGAGGGCAGTGGTAGCAGGAGAGCGGGGCAAAAGGAATCATTTTCACCCCCTCTTAGGGACGTGACAAATTGCTCCCCTAATGCTGCAGATCTGCATCGCACCGGGGTGTTCAGCTGTGAGCACATCTCCTCTGCCCTCCCTCTGCTTGTGTCTGCAACATTTATCCAGGAGGACTTACACTCCAAGGCCCTGAGAGTGGGAAAAATACCACCCCCAAAAACAAGCAACAAGCTCCGGCCTTGCAGACCCAGCAGCCAAGAAATAACACGGATACCGAGCTGCAGCTGCGTTTTGCAAATGAAAGCGAAGAGCCCTGCAGTGAAATTCCTGCGTCGGAAGCAGTATCGAGTGGGAAAGGTTCCGCAGCTGCCGACAGGAGGAGTCTGCCCGGCTGTCAGCTCTGCTTTATCGTTCGCAGGGTATTGCTCTCCGTGGCTGCCAGGGATCAGCGCGGCCGGGGCGCCGCTTCCCCTCGGGCAGGGCAGCAGAAGGAAGCCCCTCGGGGCCGACCCTGGCCCACAACAGAGCAGGAGCCTCCCCAGCACGAGCTGCTGCGCTTAGGTAGCTGCACTAAGGTGAATATAACCTGCAGGCTTGCCTTGATGCCTTGGGTCTGCCTTGCTTGCTGCCAAGCTTCGGCATGTGTGTCTTGTGAAGAAGTACAAGACCTGCCTGTAGAATAAATGATTGTTTCCTTCAGTCCTCCTGGGACCCAATATATGGGGATTAAAAATGAGGTTTCTAACTGCTTGCTTGAAAGCAGTTATTCCCAAGGTACTTTAAACTGATAGGAGATTGGGGATTAAGAGGGGTTTTAATCTCAGCCTGTTAAATCGCTGTGCAGGCCAAGGGTGTGCAAGCAGCATTTCTATATCTTAATATTCCCCACTTTGGCCTGAAACAAGCCCAAACTTAACTACAGGCCACAGCAGATGTCGGTCCTTGCAATGCATGTGGAAGTCTTGGGTGAGTCGTGCTACAAGTTTGCCAGGTGTAATGCAGTATTGTAGGCAAGGACAATGTGCCTGGGCTTTGGGGAGCGATAGTGTTGGTCTTAATGAGAAACAGGCACAGTACCCTAATAGAAATAATAATGATGATAATAATAATAATGATAATAATAATAATAATATACCCCTGTGTTTTGTGTAAGGAATTTTTGAAAATAAAAGCATACTTTGGTGCCTGGTTAGGGAAATAGTGCATCCAATCTCTCCGTCAAGTAAGGTGACACGGAATTAGTAGTTTCAGGAGAGCTTTGGACAGACCTCATGCAAAAAATACCTTTTGTGGTTTGCCAAGCGGGCTTTCAATACTGCGAATGCATCTGCCCTTATGGAGGGCCTTGGAAGACGTTTGTGTCAGGCTGGGCTTTGTGGGCACTAAGCTCTCGGCCGGGCTCTGTGCTCCTACGGGCAGCCTGTAGCTGTCAGGATGTTCCAGCTTAGGGGTGTAGCCGTCGGCTAGAGCCGAGCACCATCTGCTTGCACGCGCCTGCGGCGAGGGGCACGGCTGCCCTCGAGACCTAGCGCCCCTGCTTCAGCTCCCTAGCCAGGGAGCAGCAGAGAGGAGAATCTCCAGGTATTTTGTGCTTGTCTTGGGCTAAGGAATCACGGGTCAATTAATATCAGGCTTCCCCAAAGTTGCAGGTTTTCTTTTTGCGGAGTTTTTTTTTTCTGTATTTCTAGATTGAAATACTGTGTCTTTTTCTCAGCATCCTACAATACCTGACTCTTACTATGATTTATGAATGAAAAGAAGATGCACAATTTTAAAGCTTGCAAAGTTAATTCTGCAGCAAAAACAGTGAGTCTTCTTTACTCTCTTTCTTTGCTGCAGTGGTTTAAAATAAATAAAATAACATAACCCCCCCAGACTTTCCCATGATCTTGCAGCAAACCGCCCGCACAACAGGAACATCCGAAGCAGAGCTGCTCTCGTTAGCTCGCAGCAGGGGATAAAGCCCCGGCAAGCCGGGAGGATAACGCTACGGGCAAATTGAGCAAATGTCCTTGCCTGCCCAATCAGGCAGTATTTGGAGGGTATTATCCTCGCTAAACTTGTCATCCACTTGAAGTGGAAGTTGGACAGAAAATGTGCATGCTCTGCTTAGCCTGACTTCTGCAAGTCTAGGGCTTGGAGAATGTAACTGGGCTGCAGTTTGATTTAATCCCCGTTTACTGCTTATATCCCAGTCAGTGTGTAAAGAAAGTCCTATTCAATAAGCAAAGTAAAAGGCAGTATCTTGCAAAGATGAATGTTATATTCAGCTAAACTTGTTTCTTAAAGTGATTGGAAAACAATTGGCTGCTTATGCTGTGGACTAGAAATGTCTGTTTTGACAGGGAATGGAAAGAACGGTATATGACCGAATATTTAGCAAAATTATAGATCCTTCTTTCTAAGCAGTAGGGAATTCCAAATAATTAGAGCTTGAATTGTGAAAGCCCTAATAAGAAGACAGCAAGCGCTCTGCTCTCTAGTGTTTGTTGTTGCTGCCTGTTGTCCGTCGGACTCCTCTTTTTTTTTTGTCCTATTATAGTCATTTTAAAGCCAGATGAATCCAAATATTTCTATTACTCTCATAAATACCGCTGCTTCCCCATCCAAAGACTGGCCTGGGCAAGTCTCTTGCAGGCGCTAAATGGGCATGAAGTCCTCAGATGCTTTCGCTGCAGGCATCTGAACGCAAGGCATATTTTTCCCTTTGTATCATGCATATATAATAAATACATATGCAAATATACGTCACAGAATGGTGAGGTTGGAGGGGACCTCTGGAGATCATTTGAAACTTCTGCTGCATAGAACAGAGGTGCCACCATGCAGATATAATCAAGCTGTTGCTGTCTAGTGATTATTAAAGCTGGATTAAGCATTATATAAAGAGCGAGTGCTGGTGATAGCTGTGTGAGTTTCAGTGCAGATGATAAAGATGTTTGGCCTCCCCAAAACATCCGTTTTGATGGGTGCCAAGTTCTTAAACCCTCAAGATCGTTACACAGCTGTTGAATTTTGGTGTAACAATTGTTCTGCATCACGTGGGGAGGCCCCGGGAATGAATGAAAAAGAGAAGGAACCCTAAGCAGTTATTAGAATTTCCTTGGTGAATGCTCACACAGCACTCTCCTTAGGTACTAACATCGTGTTTGGGCTAGACTTTAGGTACAAAACTGCATTTCCTTGGGAGCTGAGACATTTCCAAGAATATGACTTGTTTAGCCTCCTACTGAAAGACGGGCAGAAGGAAATAGGGGAAACACTCAAGAAACATGCTCAAACTGCTTAGAAAATCTGCTAACCCTGCCAAGCGATTCAGTGGGAGACATGACCATTACTGTTCTTCTTTGGGTCTTGGTAATTTGGTGACCACTGATGACCATCAATGTTCTTTTTTGGCTCTTGGTAATTTGGGCTTGGAGAGACCTTGAAAGATAACCTGGACCGAGTGGAGTTTGGTTCCATGCATTGATTATGAGCAACTTAATCCACTTTAAAAGAGCTGAAAACAAAATGCGGACAAGACAGTGGTTTGTGTCGCACCATCAGTTGAGCGTTGGGGGTTGATGTGGAGCCTTTCAAGCCAGCACTGAGGAAGGGAGAGGGGTTTTCAGCTTGCTCTGCAGCAAGGCCAGTGCTCCGGTGATCTGTCCCACTGGTTGCTTGCACAGGAGCCTATAGACATGAGGTCAACCAGGCTTTGTAGCAATTGAAGAAATTCTAGCAATTATAGAAATTTCCCAGTTTCTCATTGCTGGAGTGAGGGAGATGCAGTTCAGCTAAACTAGAGTTTGCCACCGTGTTTATAATTTCCAAATCAATGTAGGGTTTTCCTTTGAAGAACATGTTTATCTACTAAAAAATGCCAAAAATGCCATGTATACTCTATTTATTTATTTTTGATGACGCCAGTGCTCCCCTAAAGCAGCAGACAGCAGCAGAGCTTTACCAAGGGGGATGTCTGACGTGCATTTTATCGAGTCTCGTGCAAATACCCCCCACAGGGCTGCACTGGAGACCTAGTGACCTAGAAACCGCAGCGGCTCTGCTTTGGCAAAGTCAGAAAGTACGGCACGCGGCAGCAAAGGGCTTTGGGGGTTAGAGGAAAAAGTAATTGGAACAGACTTGCCCTCGGATGACCCGGCTTACCGTGCGGTTAGGAGTCCTGTTGCTCCGTTAGGAAACTCTTCCCCGTTCTGGCTCTGTGGGTCGAAGCTCAATGCACAGCCGAGGCGGCACGCAGGGTCTGCAGGAAACCTCTGCAATTGCTGTTTGTGCTGGGGGCAAAGCGGGGCATTTGGGTGACCAAATTTTGCACTTAGCACTGATCAGAGCAGACTGAGCCCCATGCACTTGTGGCCCTTCTTGCTGGGTGTTGTTCTCGCTCACAAAAGGCTGGATTTCCAGGTGAGGAGTTGGCAGCGTGCAGCATTACCCGATTGGGAATGAGCCAGTCAGAAAAGACACGCTGGAAAGAGTGGTGTGTTTGAAGGACCTGAATTATTATTATTATTATTATTATTACTATTACTATTACCATTACTATTATTACTATTATTACTATTATTACTATTATTATTTTATATATATAATAATATCGTCTTGTGGGTCTGGTGCTCAGCTGCATGAGGAGCGGGATAGGAGCCTGACTCCAGAGAATTTTGTCCCATGAAGAGATTTAGGCACTGGATTTTGCAGCTGCAAAATTGTTTCACAATTGACCCATCTGTAGAAATGGATGCCACCCCATAAGACGTGCGCAAATTGTGTGGCTAAGGCAAGATCTGTTTTTTTCAGTTTCCTTGCAGGAATATGGGAGCTTGGGCCTCCTGAAATCCCTGCTCCTTTTGGCTCACGGTGAGCTGTTTGAAACGGAGAGTGGTTATTTCAGTTGCTGTAATCTCGGCACGTGCATCTCTGGATGACTTCCCAGAACATTTTATCACGTTTTAGCGCTGCAAGGAAAGGCTTGCAAGGTGTTTGCAAGAAGTACAAGTTGCAGGCTGATTTCAGTGGCATCTAAACAGGATATTTCCCTTCAGAATCAGATGCTTGGCCGAGACAGCCAACTCGGTGCGTTAGCACGTGAGCTGCAGCGACCAGAGCGGGTGCCTTCAAATTCACACCCCGTTGTAAAGCTCCCCGGCAGAGATTTCGAGGCTTCCTGGCCGTGATTTGAGCGTGTCCCGCTTTATTAGCTCTCCCGGAGCCGCTTCTCGGGAGGTCGCTCCGTTCCCGCAGGGCTGCCGGCTTCACTCGGCAAGGGCCGTTGCTCGCAGGAACCGGGCTCCTTCCCAAACCGTATGGATTTTCCCCTCCCGCTGCACCCCGGGGCACGAAACGCGCTGAGCCGGGTGACTCTGTGTGTGAGTCACAAGATTTACTGCTCCGCCGAGGGCTTTTCCGGGACCTGGCTGTCTGAGTAGCCTTCCTGAGCAATTGTTCACCTTCGAATTACGGGAACACCCTTCAGCACCCAGAGAGGAACAGAGGGAGGCAGAGCTGCTGGGAATTACCCAAGCATGTACCCTTAGTTCGGGCTATTTTCTTTCTTCAGCCTTATTATCATTATTATTGCTATTAATAATAACATGCTCATGCTCCTGAAAGCTGCTGCTTGTGCAAGTTGCCAGGCTTGGGAGCTTGGGAAGCTGCCCTGAGATCCACAGTGCAGGCAGCAGCAATGGTTTGAATAACTGCGTTTAATTTCCTAGGCTCCCGATCTCTATTAATTTGCAGAGATTGCAGATGGGGTCCTCGCTGTGAGAGGTTCCCTTTAGTGTATTTAAATCAGCTGAGTCCTGCCTATTGAATATTGCCCTCTTTGCCCAATAACGCAGGGAGAATTAAATTTTTTGAATACGGGGGAGTGGTTGGAGAGTTATTTGCATTATCACAAGATAGGACCCCATTTCCAGCCTTGGGGCGATGATTTTCTCTGATATCTCACCACTGCATAAAATCAGGATTTTCTTTTGTCATTCTGCATAACATCTCTTTTAGTAAGAAATTAATTAATCTTGCTTAACCCCAGCCCTTTGTAGTGTAGTGAGCCATATTGGAACTGGTTGCTTTAGGCTCCTTTTATAGCTAAAGAACCAAAATAAGCATTTTTAGGATGTGATTCACCTGTGCTATTTTCGATGCGTGTTCCGGGATGAGCTGGCTGCAGCAATGCTATTTCCCCCTTCGGTGCCAAAGGGAGCTTGAGCGGGTCCTGCAGTTCAGCCCAGCACACTCATAAATCCCAGCTTGTGGGTGCAGCCCGTGTCCAGCGTGGGTTTGGCGAGATGACCTCTTCTGAGTCATCAGAAGCAGCCGTTTCTCAGATAATGTGGTTTTCAAACAATTTGGCCCACAATTCTGCTCACAAGTGCAATAGGGCTGCTACTGTTGCCCCCTCTTTTCTACTCTGTCTTTCTCACACCGTCAGCACTGGGGTGATAAAGCAGCTCGATCTGCCTTGTCTTGCTGGAACGCTGCAAGTTCCTCCAGAGTATTGAAGTTCTAGTGTGGGGTTGCCTTGGAAATAGCAAATAGAGAATGCTTTGTAGAAACTGCAGAAAAAAATGTTAGGAGAAAATGTCATGCATAATTGGAAGAAGTAACTGGATCATTCAAAGATGCGGGAATATATTAAGCTTGCATGGCACAATTCAATTTTTAGTGTCCCGTTTGTCTGGTGACTGCTGATGGTGACTGTGTTAAATCCATGTTTGAGCTCGGGTTGTTCAATTTGTCTGTCTCAACTAACCTGTTAGGTTCTCCTAAGGTTAGTAACAGTCCCTTAAGTAGGGCTGCCCAATTGGTAGGTTGTTAAACTCAGACTCTCTTCTCAGTAGACCCGAAGATGTCATTAAGCTCATGCAAGTCTGAAAAACGCTCGAATCGGTCCAAAGAGGTGGGCTGATAATGGCATTTATCCCATTACCCGGCGGCGGTTTTTGCAGCCGTGTCCAATAGAGCTGTACGCCGCTCCGCCTGTAGCAGGGAGTAGCGGTACAGCTAGAAATAGCACAGTCGCAGACTACGAGCTGTGCCGGCGAGATTAGCCACGAGGAGATGTGGTCGGAGAATAACTAAAATATTTGTTCTGGCTTTAATAATCCGCATATCTAAACGATGAGGCCATAAAGTGGAAAGCAGGATCAGAAGAAAGCGGCCGCTGTGCATCAGTGCGCCGTGGAACAAAATAAAAGCCCGTGTGCTCCCCGGGAGCCTGGGCCGGGGGCTGCGGTAGCGGGTGGGCTGCGCTGCCGGCCCCGCTTCCTTCGTCTGGGGCGCGCGAGCTTGTCCGTGCAGAACACGTTTTCCCTTCGGAAGCCGCGGGAATCGGTGCCGCTTCTCTGCAGAGGGAGCAGTTGTTTGCTAGACACTTCATACTGCAAATACTGAGGAGAATATTGGCTCTAGGCTTGTTCGGGTTGCTGATGAGCAGCGCTCCTGGGAGGCCTTGGGTGCGTAGATGGTACAGCGTGTCTGTCCCTTCTGCTTGATCCACCTAGGTATACTTACTTAGGGGTCAATTTTTTGAGGTAGGATTGTTTATGATTTGTGATTGTTTGGCACAATTTCCCCGAGTTCTCAGGGCTGCCTTAACCCTGTTTCCACCTGAAATCAGCAGTGAAAATCTCGTGGATTCTGATAGGAACAGGCCTAGTTCAACGTGGATAATGCCACACTGGTGGCTTATTCTGGTTCATGTACCATGCCTGGCACCAGAAGCAAATTGTTTAAGTGCAACTTGGTTCTATGTATATATGTGTGTTTGTGTGTGTGTGTGTAATAATTTAATTAAATTAAACTAATGATTGCTTCAGCCCTGTCCATAAGCAAAATTATCATGCATAAGCATCTAATCCCAGGCATATCCCTAGTTATCACTGGTATCCAAGCGATCTGTTTTTATTTTCTTGGCTCTTGCAATATTTATACTCTGCAGAGGTCTCCTGGGCAGGAAAAAAAAAAAAAAGAAAAAGAAAAAGTGTGGATAAATAGCAACTTGCTATGCAATAAATCACTCTGAATTGTGTTTAATATAAATCACTTCTATTTTAAAGTCTAGGCTTGTCCACATGTTTTTCTGTTGCTGCTTAGTTCAAATTTATCCATCCCCCAGATCCTGGTGATCCCGCATAAGGTCCTTACCCAGGGCAAGCAGATCCCCCCTGTAGCCTTCTCGTCTTCCAATACATGGCTTAAGGACCTCAGCCTGTCATCTTAGCAAAGGGCCTCCACACACAGCGATTGCAGCCTGCTCCTTGGCTCGTCCCACGATTGCAAGTCAGCCAGGAAAGGAAGCCTGGACATCCCCAGGCACAAATGCATTAAAAAAATGAAATGCAAAAATAAACGCAATTTTAGTGCAGCCGCGTGCATTTGGTTAATGTCTCCTCTGCCAGGATGGGAGGAGGATCCCAGCTTTCTCTGGGATTAAGCAGTGATGGCAAAGGGACTGGGAGGTAGGACCAGGCCTGGGTGGCTCCCCTCTCCTTTGCTACCTGCACTTACCTGTCATTATAGCTAGATGTCAGCCTCAGATACGGGTCAGAGCCCTGTCAGGCAGCATCAACTTCACAGATGGATCCAGCCTGTTGGGATCAGAGCAGCTGCTGGAGAAGGGACTTGTTCTGCAGCCGTCCCCCTCTGCTCTCCAAGTCCCTGGTTTCCACCCTTGAAGAGTCTCCGAGGAGCCTCTCAGAAAGACATAGGAGGAACAGGAGAATCCTGTTGCTCCCTCCACTGCCCTGTCATTTAAAACTTGCCCTGTGCCACTAGGGAGATGTCTGAGAAGAAACACCACTTCACATGCGGACATCTCTGTGAAGGACTTCCCAAGATGGAACTAAGGGCTGGTGGAGGCAGCACCGGTCTATCGAGCATCCTTGTTCAAATCTGGATCTTCTCTCCTGCTCCCTGTACTCGAGAGTGTCTTGTCCTCAGGGACATGGAGAAGGTTCGTTTTGGTGTTGATTGTGAGATAAGCCCATGTGCTGACGGTTTCTATTTTTCTTTAAAAGCAGCTCTTTGCCCGTGGCTCGCTTTGTGGCTAGCAGTCACATTTCACAATGTGCCCGTACGCCTCTCGAGCAGATTATAATCACTACTTTAGAGTCGGCACCAGTTTGGAATCTCAGTTCATAGCTCAGGCGAGTGCACACAGGGTAAAAATGACCTTTATCTGGGTTATCTGGGAAACAGCCATTAAAAAAGCCAGAACCAAAGGGACCTGAAAAAACAGTCACTTCTTTCCCACTCGGTGGCTTCCTACCCCCAGCAAGAGCGAGTACAGGGGATTACCTTGCAGCCTGTGTAAGGCTGGGGCTGAAATGCAGTGAGGAAGGAGCTGACCTTGCCCGGGACGTTCCCGCTGCAGCATGTGGGCGCCCAGCTGTGCCCCTTGTTGGCAGCTGTGTGCAGTCCCGCCAAGAGGGGACAGGCAATAAGCTGTGCAGCAGGACACAGGCTCCAGAGCGGTGCTTGGTGGCTCGTCGCAGAGCAAGAGCAAGGGCGGGTGAGGGTGGAGGAGCAGATGCCGGCGTGCTGGAAGTGCTTGGGAAGGGCATGGGAGAGGAGGCTGGTTCGCGCAGCAGAGCGTGCGGGGTGCATCGAGAGGCCGAGCTGGCTGCTGTCACGACAGTTCCTCTAATGGGGTTTTTGTGTATTAATAGTGTGGAGATAACGTTTTCCCTGGAGCATCCCGGGGAGCGATGCCCTGCCGGCCCCGAGGGGACCGGCGCCGCCGCCTCGCCAGCTTTTCCCCACTTCATCTTCCCGCTGGATTCCAGGGCTCTGGTGGCCTCGATTAGAGGCTGCCCGTGAGGTTTGGTGCCCTGCTCAAGCCTGGAGCGGGCAGGACAGCGAGCCAAGGGGGAGCTGAAGTGTAGCGCCTTGGGGATCGCTTCCACCTTTGGCTTCAGATACTGCTTCGGATTCTCAGGCTTTACCCTGTCCGTGACTCGGTTGCTTATGCTATAAAAGTGTGAAAAATTATTCCTCTTTGCGGCCTCTTTGCCTCAGAGGGCTGCTTTCAGCCCGTGTTCTCAGCAAACTGAATGTTGCTTCTACATTTTTCCCTTTATTTGCCTTCATTATCTGCCTCTAGCACAGCTCTGCCGCCCAGAAACATTCACTTGTGTATAATGTACATATATTATTAGATACACCCGAATTTGAGACTGCTGCTGGCTGCGATCTGATTTGCTGTGATAAAGTGTTAGAAGGGAAAAGAAAATAAACACTTTGTGGTTTTGGGGTCAGGGAATCAGGAAAGCTGCAAATAGCATTGGAGCTCTCGCCCTCCTGTTTATGGCACGGGGGATCCCGAGAGCGAAAGGAAAGATAAATGTTTCTTCCGTCCCTCAACAACCACGGCCATTTCTGTATTGTCTATGCTTTTATTTATTAAACACTATTTACTTATTAATCCTTCCTCTGGCACACACATCACGTCTGGCCTGCTGCAGAGCATCCCGCCTAACATGGAGCATCCCGCCTAATGTGGAGCATCCCACCTAACATGGAGCATCCCACCTGCCGTGGAGCATCCCGCCTGCCATGGAGCATCCCACCTAATGTGGAGCATCCCACCTGCATCGCTCCAGTGCTCGCTGGGGGCCACCTGTGCCGAGCTCCCGTTGATGGTGGCTAACACAAGCTTCAAGCCTGGGTATTTGCTCATGCTCTGGAGTTTGTGCGGATGCAATAGTGCTGTTGAATCGGAAACGCTGGCTCGGCACAGGGCAAAGGGGATCAGGATCGACTGTGTGCTGCAGCTCACGCCCAACCTTTCCTGTTCATCTAGAAAGGCTGTTTGAGCTTTTCTGGGCCAAACTAAACATTGCTGCGTTTTCATTCAGTTCCCGGTGCATGCGCGTGGGCATGCACTTATGTGCGTACGTGGTAGTAATCTCTTTATTGCTGGGCTGGCAGTGATGCTGTCCAGAAGGATGATTTTCTTTTTCTAACATTGTGCAGGAGTGAAGAAGAACCTGGAAGTGGGTGCAGCTGTCTGCAGGCCAGAAAGCAACACAAAATAGACACATCCATAGTCAGCATCTGCAGAGAGGGAACCAGAACGATAATTTGACAAGGATCAGTAGATTAGTTTGGAAGAAAGGTTTTTTTGGTGGACCAAAGTGTTTTGAGTGGTTCTCCATGTGACAGCATTTATATGTTCAAAGTTTCAGCGCAGGGATCCTGACGTCTGGTGAGGATGGGCTGCCTGACCCACAGTGGGGTCAGGCACCAGCTTCCACACAGTGGAAAAGCTGGTCCACATCCCCAGTCTGAACCTCTTGTAGCAACCTGGGAGCAGGTATCCCACGGGCTCTGTTTTGAGGTCCCTCCAAGGTTGGCCAGGTGGGTGCCCAGTGAGGTGAGGAGGTAGAGACCTGCTGAGGGCCCAGGTTGGGGTTTCCATTAGTTCTTCTCGAAATTCCACAGCTTCTCTTTCAGCGTCTGCAATATTGTTCCGTTTACCACCCAAAAAATAAACATGGTTTGTTGAAATATGAGAGTTGTTAAAGGAAACAAACACGTTGTTAATCATTACACTGGGAGCCTCCTTTGCTTTGGTACGAAACAAAGTATTAGTAGTGCATTTAATGGGTGAATGTAATGTTGCTTTGGGGTGCCAAAAGTTTTTTAAAAATGCAGTAGTGAAACAGTAGGAGGGCCAGTTGTCACTGTGCTGGTGGAGGAGCAAAGGAGAAGGCGGGAAGCGCAGCAGCAAAGCTGGGTCTGGCCTCCTGATGAGGCTGCTGGGGCCCCACAGCACCTCAGCTCTTGGGATGTTCTGCTGCAGTAATTAACTCTTCCCTGTGCATTTGCTTGCAAAGCCATCGTCCAGATTTTAAGGTTTTAAACCAACAAGGTGCTTGGCAAGTTCCCTTACAAGGGCTGTCACGTTGGATGTGAGCTTGGCTATTCTTTCTCCTTTCTAAGTTGACCTTCAGGAATAGCTCTGGCTGTTGGGCTGAAGGTTGATCTCAGGTATTTCTGTGTAAATTTGATGTTTCCTTGAAATTTTTCACTTCAGACTTTCATTAGGGCCATTAGTATAGCCCAGATTTTGGGCTTTTGTTTTCTAGAAACGTTATTATTCTTGAAGACCTGTGGAGATGGGTAGCACTCATATCAGAACGTTGGGTTTCCTTTCAAATTATGATGGGCAAGGCCAATTTAGACTGAAGGAGCCAGGGGGCTGAACTGGGTTGTGAAATGTCCTCAGCAAAGTGTGAAAGCGCCTGCGTTGTGCTCTGGGGTCTGGGGGACAGTTGGTGGTGACTCCTGTGGCTCCAGAAGGGCTCTGGGCATCGTCTACGGAGGCATCAAGTGAACCCGAGGGCTCGGCTCAGTATGCAAGAGGAAGTTTTTATACAGATGTGGTGATAATTTGTACCCGTAGAAAGGAAATAGAATGATTTATAGGGGTTGGGGGAGTCTTCTGAATAAGATTTTGAGAAATACTTTTATTTTGGAAGCCAAATTCTGATGCTGAGTATAGTGAAACGCCATTGATTTAGAGTGGGTGCAAACCTGACCTCCGCCGTTTCCTTGAGATCGCAACCCCTTGGGTTTTAGGAAATAGCCTAAGCTGCTTCATGGTAATTTGGCCAATATAGCTCTGTCTGGTCTGGCAGCTGCTTTAGATATTTCTGTTGGTCAGAAGATGCTCTTTGGTGTCGTTTTGTGTCGCCATGCAAGCGATTCTGCCTGTGGCACTGGCGCTTCTCACATCCTGTGGGTCTTGAAAGAACGAGGGTAATAGGTGTTTCCTATGCAGATGGATCTTACCTTGTGTATTTGTTAGCGTACGACAGAGTCATAAAATGAGGTGGGATCAAAGCCCGTGTGAATGAGAAATATGTCACAGGATAATAAACGGGATTTCAGATGAGAGTTAGTGTAATCCTGATGATTTCTGCAAAAACGCCTGGGAACGGAACCAAGTTTTCCTCCTCTTCTCCTTGCTCTCTATAAAGAACTCACATGCGCAGTTATAACTGCCGTGCTGAAAGGATGCCAGGTCCTGTAACGCGCCCACCAGCACGCCTGGTTCCTGACCACGAGGGCTCCTCACTTGGGGGCACCACCAAACATGCACAGCTTGATCCCATTTACACATTTCTAAAGCTTTCATGAAGCAGCAACATAGATCTTCGGCAATGTGGAACACTCGCAGGATCCGGCTTTTCCGTAAATTTGCAGACAGGATCAGGCCTTTCCGACTTCGATGGGGTGATGAGTGACAAAAGACGGATTTGAGCGTGTAGAACGTCTGCAGTAGAAAAACAGGCCCCCATTTCTCCCTGTCCTGGCTCCGCTTGCGTTGGTGGAGTGGTGCCAAGGCTGGCTATGCCCACAGTCAATAGGACAAGCGGCCTCCTGGCAGGAGGGAGCATCCACAGGTCTGTTCTTGTGGGAACAGTTAGGTCGTCTGATATGGGCAGTGCCTGGCAGCACTTCAGGAACATCCAACTGGACCAAAATGAGTTGTGAAGAAATTTCAGGTCTATCTATCCTGCCTAAAAGACAATATGTTAATAGAGATGTCTTCAAGCATGGAATGAGTTCAGTTCCCTCTGTGGTACTGAGCTATCAGGCCAGTTAGCAAGGTTTTAATTGTTATAATAAGAATTTTATGTTTTTTCCCCCCACTTATGCTAATTTGGCATCGTTGTAGGTGAATATTAAATGAGGTTTGAAAGGAAGATCTGATTCCCAGTGTACTTGATCTAGCTGGTAGAGATGATCTATTCAAGAGCAGTCGTCCTTATTTTCCATTCTGTTTCCTGTTTTTTTCTGGGAAAAAATGCTGGCTTGTCTGTAAGCTGTCGAAGCATCAAGTACTCAGAGAGTCTCCATGGTGCGTTAAGGCTTCTAGCTAGTTGGAATCTGCTTGTTAAAAACTTGGGGAATATGGAGATGAGTCTTGGCAATGGAGATGCTGCTTTGTGGTGCTAAGTAGCTGCAGTTTGAAGCCTGAATCCTCAGCATCTCCTGAGCTAAAAATGTTCGTGCTGCTACTCCCGTGCACCTCAGGAAGCAAAGTGCCGGTTTCTATAACGTTTTCTCCACCAAATCCCAGCCAGGGTGTTGGTAAATGTTTGCTGGAGTAGAGGTAAGGGGAAAGAGGGAGGATGTTGTCATTCAAGCCACGAGCTAGCCAAACATAAAGCTGCAAGGGGGAATTGCCCTAGTTTGGAGCTCACCTAGTGCTTGTGACAGGACAGGCGATGCTCTTGCTTTGGGTTTAGGTAGTTCATGGTATTTAACCGAAGCTGAGATCCAGAAATGTGTATGATTCAAAACGGAGAAAATTGCTTGGACTTTTCAAAGAGGATAAGGCGGTTTGGTTCCCAGGTGTCACTGGAAGCAGTTTCTTTCGAAGATCCTAGCTTTAGAAGCAGGGAAAACCAAGGATTAATAGTCATACATCATTTCTAAAGACGGACCAAGATTAACGTTGTCTATCTTTGCAAATACAGCCTGTGTCTGGATGTGTTACCAATTCATGGTCTCCTGCTAGGGGCGTATTTCCACTGGATACTGCATTTTAGTGACATTATGCTGTAGTGTTTGGCTAGATAGAGCAAAGTATGGGTAACTTTGTAATCAAAAAGTATTAGCCGGCCATGGACTCTTAAAAGAAATTTTTGCTTCTAGATAACTTCTTTCTATTGACCCTGCGGAAGAAACCAACGGCAATTTTAGGTCACTCTTCAGTAGCCCTGTGGGAATTCCCATTAAACCTTGTGTCCACATTATGGATTCAGCTGAACAGCTGCAGGAGAATTGTCTGGATGTGTTTGGGGAACAACTTCCTCACTTGAGAAAACCACATTCCCAGCAAGGCACAAAGCTTTTTTTTTTTTCTAGCTAGAATACGCAGTTCTCACTCTTCAAAAGGATGGGTTTCAGTAATTGCTAAAGTAGCAGTGAGAGGAATGATTTTCTCTTAATCAAATTAACTTGGTGTGTTTGTGATGGCATCCTGTAACCGAGCCAGTTTTCCAAGATGCAAACAGAACAACACCACCTGGCAAGCCCCGTGCCTCTGGGATTGGTGGCCTGAACCGCATAAAACATGCAAGTGAAGAACAGAAAATAAAGCTGTCAGTTACAGCTCCTAATAGCTTTTAAGCATTGCTCTATTTTATTGCAAACCTAAAATTAGCTGCTTGGATTTTTGTCAAGGTTTTCTTTCAATGCAATTTGGCTATCAAGGCTGAGTTTTGCAGTGGAAAAGGTATCTTAGCCCTTCATGTGTTTCTGTGCTGCTGACTACCAGACCCTTGATATAGTAAATCCGACTTGGTTTGTCAAGATGCTGGGCTCCAAATTTGCCTTCAAATAGTTTGTAGTGGTTCGTAAACAGGCGCTTGTGCATCACGCCATGCAGCGGAGTAAACACGGGGAGATCTGTCTCAATGAGATGGATGAACAGAGATGAGCACTCTGTAATCTGCGATTAGTGGATAAAGAGACTGGAGTGAAAACACAGTTCCTCATTAAAAAAAAAGAAAAAAAAAAGAAAAAAAACCCACCAAACCCTCTTAGAGCTAATGCAAAGCAACCTGCAGAGCCAAGCAGGAGGCCTGGGAGATCCTGCAGCCATGGGAGACATCTCCCCAGCCCCTCGGCCCCTCTGAGGACCCCCTAGCCCTGCTGCCCAGCATTATACAGCTGATGTGTTTGGATCTGGGGGGTTCTGTGCTGGGTTGGGGTTCTGTGCTGAAACGCCGACGAGGAGAAGGGCCCTGTGGCCACGGAGCACCCGCTCCCGTGTGGGTTTGTGGTGCTGCCCCTGCCCCGCGCTGGGACCCTGCACACGCCGTTTGAGATGGCATCCGTGGAGGGATTCAGCATGGAGGTCTCATCTGCTTTAGCTGCCTAAGTCCTAAAACGCTATCCTAATCCCCCCACCTAATCCTGGTGACACCTACACACCAGAAATGCCTCGCTTTTCTACCAGGAAGGTTCTTGGTTGCAAAAATAAGCCCATATTTTTTCATAGAACCATTATGGTTGGAAAAGACCTTCAAGATCATCGAGCCCAACCGTAAGATAATTGAGTCCAGCCACATTTAAAACCACCAATAAAAGCGGGGTGGCAGCTAGCCAGGATGCACCTGCCCCACAAGATACGCTCCGAGGAAAAGAAATGGGCAATTTGGGACCGCTCCTGGTGGCCTTGGCTCTGTGGAGCGGCGGCTTTGGGTTTCCTCCTCCCTGCCAAAGAGCTCAGCGGCTGGGACGCCCGTGCGGGAAGCAATTCCAGGAGAGCTCCACTGCTTCCCTTGACTTGCTGCTTCAGACCCATCTTCAGGCAAGAGCACAGGTGTGCACATAGGAGGTGCCGTTTGTTAAGTTACGCTGCACACGGAATTGCCTTGAGCATTTGGAAGCCGCCTTCCCCTTGGGTGGCCCACGTCGCCTTTGGGTCAGCCCCGGACCCCCAGGAGCCTTCGCCCTCCCTCGGGGCCTCGCACTTCGGCGTGGGCCGCGTAGGGGAGCGCAGCCCCGTGCGGGTCTCATTGGGTCACGCCGCTCAGCGCTCATTCAAATTCCTGCTGATCCCGGCGGCGGGTGGGGGGGGAAGGAGCTTTCCCGAACAAAAGCCGGGCGTGAGTCATCTGCGGGAGTTTGGATTTGAAAGTGCAGTTATCCGTGTGCGCCGGGGCGAGCGGCCCGCCCCCGCGCGCACCCTGCAACGCGGCCTGGGCGCCGGCGCTGCGGCACCGCTCGCTCGCTCGCTCGCACAGAGCCCGCTTTGTACTTTGGCACTGTCATGGAGCTGCCTGCCAGCTGAAGCCACTCCTCCCTTGCGCAGAGATTTTTTGTTCCCGATCGGAGTCGGGAGGAGCAATCCGGGCGCCGCGGCGGGTTGCGGCGCTGTCAGATCGCCCCCTTCTCCGGCTCGGCTCCGGCGAGCGCCATGTGCTAGCGGGGCGGCGCGGGGCTGAAGATGCGGCGCTGGCTGCTTTCCCTTCTCCTTGGCAGCTGAATTATTACTCTGCATTTCGGTGTTCCTCCCCATTTTCATGACCGGCACTGGGGGCTCCAGGAAATCCCGTGACCGCTGTTTTTGTTCAACCTGCCATCAACCTGCATTGCTCCTCCCGCCGCGGCACCGTTGCCCTGCTCGCTGCTCCTCCGGCTTAAGAAGCTTGATTCCCTAAGGCTCCTATCCAAGGGCATCGCTCATTAGCACACTGAGCTACATCTGCTTCTTGGCTAAGACTGCAGAAAGACATTTTAAGCTGGAAATCCTGCCCGCTCGCTCCCTCGCACACGCGGAAGGGGACGTGGATGCGGCAGCAGGTTCTTGTGCTGCTCCGAAAGGCTCCTCGTGCCGGAGCCGCAGTGACGAGATGATGCAGTGAGTGTCTCCCGCTTCCCCCGGCGAGGAAGAGGCAGCGAAAGCAAGGAGCCAGGTAAATAGCAGCAGCAATAGGAGAGGCAGGGGAGGAGGACAGTGGTGAAGACCTGAAAATAAGATTAGAGAAAACAGGTGGAAGGCTGACCCGGCGCTGGGAGATAGTGTAGGCTGCAAGTGTCTTTTTATTTTTGCCTTTTTCCTTTTTTTTAATTCTAAGCTGGTGTTGAAGATCCCTGCCACAAAGCGGGCTGCTTGAGCAGAGCAGCTTCCCGGCCGTGTCCGTTTCTCCCTCCCCACCTGCTGTTGCTGCCACTGCTGCTGCTGACAGGAACGTGGTAGGAAAGCAGAAAGAGAAAATGCCAGCCATCCTGGTAGCCTCCAAAATGAAGTCGGGACTACCGAAACCCGTGCACAGCGCCGCTCCCATCCTGCACATCCCAACGGCGAGGACCAGCCCGCAGCCCTGCTACCTCAAGTTCGGCAACAAGGTGGAGGTGACCAAGCCGCTGTATTCCAGCCAGATCCCTCTCAAATCTCCCAGTGGCCAGGAGAGCGTAGGAGACGGCCTCGTGCCGAGGAAGAGCAGCTTGGGAGAGAACGGCTTCGACACGCAGGTTAGAGCGCACCGGGGATGCCGGGGATGGGATGAGATGCTCTGGCGCAGCCGGCGGTGGTGGGAGCCGCCAGCCTCATGCGGAGCTTGGTGTCTCCCATGGCGTGGGAAGCAGGTGGAAGCCGCCCTGCATGCGGCAGAGCTGCCAGAAGCTGGTGCTGCTGTGTCAGGATAGGGAAATCTCATCTGCTCCTAGTTTTTCTTTCCTTTATTTCCTTTCTGCAAGGAATAGCGTCAAGGCAGCCATCCCTGCTGTGTGGATTTTAAAATCCTTGGCCTCCTAACCTACTCTGTTAAGAAAAGCCTGGTGCTGCCTGGGTGTGTTTGGCCCCATGCCCTGGATTCAGGATGTGCTGCCCTTTCTTTGCTGCTCACCAGGGTGGCGCGTCAGGCCGGGCTAACGTGACTGCAGCAGGTCCCCAGGGCCGGTGGCAAGGTGGTGGCAGCAGCCTCGCGTGCCCGTAAGAGAGAAACGGGCACTATTGCCCTTCCTCATGCTGCCTTCTGTCCCCGCAATTAGGAAATGCCAGCCAAATGTCATTTGTAATGCTGGCTCTCTCCGGCATGCCTTTGTTTCTGCATGGAAATTCACCTTTCTGCATAAGTGATGGTTATTCATAAAGACTTTCTCATCTGCAAATAGATTTTAACCAGAGAGATCCTGCTGTAGCAGTAGCAGGTGACAGCAGATAGGGGAGTAGCGTGTGTATGTGTATACATACATACACATATATGTGTGTGTGTGTCTATATTTATATATGTGGAACAAACCACATTTGGTATATACTGATATCAAAAGGGTCTTCATGCTAATTTATTATATTTAAAGGGGAATGGTTTTTGGCTAGAGAAATCTGGGGTAATTTTGGCTTTTGAACGGCTTGCTAAAAGCAGGGGAAGAAAAATGCCCAGTGTGGTGATTCCTAGTACCCTCATTGCAGTGCAGGTCTCAGCAGGTGACCGGGTGAGTTAAGGTGCCTGCCAGGGAGGTGCATTTTACTCCCTCTTTTGGGTAAATATCGTCCTTTTGTGCCATTCTTCCTGATGCAGCCTTGGCCTCTCTGTGCAAACGAGCTCGTGGGGTGCTGCCGTTCAAGGCACCAGTTTGAGGCACTGGGAGTGTTTCTGGGAGTGTTTCTCCAGGTCCGTTGCCTCGAGGGCACCATCCTTTCCTTTTTTGCCTTCATCCCATTAAGGGAGGAGGAGGAAAGGGGTGGATGGATGGATGGATGGATGGAGGGATGGATGGATGGATGGATGGACGGATGGACGGACTGCTGCCAGCTGCTGCATCAGCAATAGAAATGCTTTTTCCTAGGAAACCTGCATTCAGGTACAGAGGTGCTTGTTGACAAACGCCCTGAGGCTTCATCCTAGACATCTCACTAGGACTAAGTACCTATATAAGTACCATATATGTGTAATATAGGAGTGATCATTTGTTTCTGTGAGATTTGCTCTTAAGTACCAATATTGGCCTCCCTGCTTTACTGCACAGGCACCTCAGTGCCCTTGTAGGAGAGTTGAGATCCATACATTGAACTGACACCGACTGTTTGGGCACCTCTCTTCTGGACAGCAGGGACCCCATGTGGAATTGCAGCCTATGGGAAGGACATAATATCCTTCTTTTCTGTGTGCTTAATGTACTGATCCATTCTGCACAGGAGGCCACGTCTCTCAGACTGTGTATTTTGAGCCTGATTCTCCTGAGAACCTGGGCACTGTAACTGATATTCCTTTGGGTGCTTATTTGTAGAAATAGGGAAAAATCAAGGTATTGCACTTGGGAAATGTGGTATCAGTGACAGCTTCTTGATGTTGGTGGGCAGGAGGGTATGATTTTAGGTGTGTAAAGTGGATTTCCCAGTGGCTGCAAGTGTTGTGCCTTGATGCCATGTAAGGGCAACGTGTTATTTTAAATGCTCTGCAATTTATAAAAGGCAATTTCAGGTCCTTGCAGAGCCACTTTCCAAAGAGAGCTCGGAGGGTTTTAGCATCAGGCCCGTTGCTTAGGCTGATGAATCATGGCAGTGCCCTTTCTCTCTTCCAGTCTTTGATTTACGGCCTCCATTCATTTTTCCATATTAAATTCCCTGCGTTTGGCACAGCAGAACCCTCCCATTGCCCGGGTTCTTAATTGGTGCAGTTTTAGGCACCGCCAGCGCTGTGCCCGTGCTGCGAGCGCGCTGTTTTGGAAATATTTAACTTTGTTACCAGAGAAACTTCCATCAAGCAGATAGCACGATAGGGATCTCTCCCGCACAGAGTGCTATTTATTGGTTTATTTTGAAAAAGTATTTGGCTATTAAATGAGCATGAGTTATTTGAGGCAGTCCTCGCTGCTAATGAGAAGCCCTGGGGCAGGTGGAGGTGTGAGCAGGGTGCAAGCAGGAACGGAGTACGTGCTCCGTTACTGTGGAAGCCACCGGAGGAGATGACAGGGGATTCAGTGAATGTGTGTGTTGCTGCTCTCTCGTATCCTCTCGCTTCTTGACTCCTCACTCTCTGGAGGCCCGGGAGAATAATTACTGCTTGTAGCTCGGTAGTGCTAGGAGAACAACGTGTCGATCTCGTCCTCTTCCTAAGTTCCTCAGAGTCACTCTGATAACTATTTATTTAACTTAGCGTTCAAGCAGGTGTAAATACTGCCTTAACCAACCTGAATGTTTAGCTGTCTGTAGCACTTTGGTTTTTATTGTGTGTATGTGTGTTTGCAAATACCAAACTTAAACCTCTCTTGCTGCTTTACCCCTTTTTTCTCCTGCAGCAGACACGGAAGGCAAGCAGTCACAGAGCGGTTATCCCGTCCTCCCTCGCTTTTCTCTTTCTCTACACAAAATGAACCAATTCTTTCAACCTCTCCTCTCTGGTTTTCTGTTTATGCAGAAATACAGGAACTTGTATAACTCTTCTCATGCTGTCTACTTGTCTCTCCCCACTTTGTCCAGATCTTGCGGGAAGAGTTTGGTTCAAAATTGGGCCATCTTCTACCTCGTTAGACCCAAGTACAGGAGTTGTCTCTTCTGTCCTACCCACGAGCTGTCAGTTGTTGGAGCCTTTTAAAAAGTATTTATTTGTTTATTTACTGCTAGGAGCTGCCCTGTTCACTCACCTTCTGTTCGGGATTCCCTGTGGCCTGGTATCACTGCCTGCAATAAAACCGCCTTGCTCAGATAACCCTCGTTTTGTGCTTTACAGAGAATTTTCTTTCCTTAGCCTTTTAGTTCTTTTCAAAGTACTTCTTTTCCAATTTGTGGATTCCAGACAGATCTCCCAAGTGCTTGTAGTACCCATCCAGGTTACTAACACCCCAAAATGTTGGTTAGTGGCCATTCTGTTGCCCAAATCAATGACTGTAGGTAAGGGTAGAGAAGCTCCATTGCAGATGGGTGCAAGCCTACTTGATAGGTAGGTTCAGGCTGATAGGTAGGTCCAGGCTACTGAAGAAACTCCAGGAGTCCTTGAGTCAGCTGTGTGCTGCCTTGAAATACTTGAACAGCTCACAACTGGCTTATGTAATAGGTAGCTGCAGTATTTTTCCACACTTCAAGTGCGGGCTGACATCACCCCCTTCTAGGGCTGCCTGTGACCTGTGATTTATTGGCTCTTGGTTAGACTTCTCTGCCTCACTGTCCCCCATTCCCATGTCATTAGCCATCCAGATGAATTATTGTAGTTTGGATATTTGCAACTGCTTTTCTATATTTTGATTAATTTTATCAAAAGCAGTTTCTACTTCCAAATCACTTTTTTTGCTAATGTCAAGTTCCACAGGGAGATGGATTTAAAAAAAAAAAATACAAATACACTGCTGAGAAATGGCACCTTCATTTCCCACCATTCTTATTTATGGTGTTATGCTTCACTGTAGGATTATGCTTCACTGTAGGACCCTCTTGCAGAAGGGATGGAAACCAAGCAAGTCTTATTCTGGACCCAAGTTTAATGGACATGAGCATAGAGTAGCCTTGTGGTTTTGAGTGCCACTGGGCAAGCCGCCTCGGTGAGAGAAGTGGGTCTCGTTACCACTGCTATTCCAGTTGTAGAAGAAATGTAGAATGTATTGTAAAAGATAGGTAGTCAGCAATGCTGATAACCAGCGTAGAAGACGGTTGACTTGAGCTTTCGGGGAAGAAACTTAGGTCACTTTTTAGGATGTCTACAAAGGAGGAGAGTTAGAAAAATTTAAGTAAAACTGTAGATTCGGGCTAGCAAAATATATAACCATCAAGTTAATTTTAAATGAGTGTTGTCTTCAGTGAGCTTGCTTATGTGATTATAGTTCTGTCCTAAAAAATTACTGTAGCTCTGAAGGAGCTAAATTCTCTGAAAGATTTTTTGACAGGTACAGTAAACAATCTTGGCCTATTGAGTAACCTAATCCAAATCTTCCTGCTAGTTATGATTGTACTGATTTTGATGGTATTTTAAAAGATATGCATATTATTAAATACTGAATTGAAACAAGGTTGTTCCAAATGAAATGTTCCAGAGTACAACTCAAGAGAACAATTCCTGAATTGTTTTTGCTGTGATTACTGAACTGTGTTTCAAGGATCCGTTCAGGGTATTAAGGGTGGCCCAGGCTTTTTGCTCCGCTTTCAGCTAATTGTGGCAGTTCTTCAGTAAACAGACACTTGTTCATCCCGAAGTTCAGTACCTTCCCTGTGGAATTGCCCAAGAAGCAATCCCAGAGGTGCTTATTGTCATTCTAGGGCCACCGTTGAATTTGGTCAAGTTTTTATGGACCCTGATGAGTGTTTTTGAAACGCTTGCTTCATATGACCTTCTTTTCCCTCTTTTTTTTTGTTTATTGCTGCTTCTCTGATCTCTGCTAATTGGTAGTATCAAAGGGGCCTCCAATTTTTTAATACGCTTAAGAGCACTCCTCTGAGATAGGGATGCTGTTAGTGCCTTGTAAATGGATGGCTGCGGCATAAAGAGACTTACCAAGGTCACAAAGTCTGTGATGCTACAGAAAATTACTAGCTAGTCCCCTGGCTATCGATTATCTTTCTCCTTTGCTGCTGCTTGTTAATCAGTTCCAAATGCCTGCACGTATGGTGGCTACATGGTCTCCTATGTCCTTGAAACTTTCAGTTTATTACATGAAATTACGTTTCTTCTGCAAAGACTTGTGCTTTTTCTTTGTCCTCATGGCAATTGTTTGCTACAAAAAATTGCTATTGATAAAAATTATGGAAATTGTTTGCTCCGTAATTGATGCTATTTTTAAAAACTACAAGTGAAGCATGAAAAGGAGTCTGGTAAAAAAAACATGAAGCATTCCCGTTTGGTACCTGAGAAGTACCAAAGAAGAAGGAAAACCCTCAGACCAACACCAGCAGTGCTCTTTAAAAATTGTAATCAATAGGTGAAGTATTCAAATGACATCCTTTTTTTTTTTTTTTGGTATTTTATTCAGAGAGAGACAGAAAACTCTTACTAAGATGTGAAGGGTGGGTTCAGTTTTTGGTTTTGGAAAATCATGGCTCTTTTTGGCCATTTTTCCTTTCTGTTTGAGAAACATCATCTACTTCGTCATTTCCAGATTATCTCACCTCTAGATTTCCATCGCAGTTTAGCTTGTAGAGCACCTCAATGCTTGCAGCCTACAGGTCTCCTCTTCCTACTAAACAGAAAAAATAGAGGAGAGATTTGTATTAAGAATTAATTCTGGATGAGCCTCTTAAACTTGAAATCTAAAATGAATATTCTAAGCACCATTTAAGAAGACACAATTTTAAATAAAGTGGCAGCCGAGTCTTTAATGGCAAAGACTGTCTTTTCTGTTCTTCCGTTTTTTATTTGCTTTCTGCTTACTTAATCTTTGAGGCTAAAGGTTATACTTTTATTCTGGTGTAAATCAAGAGATGTTCTTAAAATTTAACCCACTGACTTCATTTATTTTATCATCATGACGGAATCTCAACCAAATTCAGATTCATTCTCCTGAGAAGTTTACCTGGCTAAAAATACCCTGCTTGAATATCATTTTTAGAAACATTTATATGTGAAATATAGAAATGGCCAGATTTTATGGGTATTATTAGATATGAACTGTTGGTACATTTTGTAACAGGATGCTGCTGGTTTTCCATTCACCAAGAACTGGAATTCACTCAAACACTTGGCACTTACTTGTATGCCTCTAATTTTATCTGTAAATTATTCTTTCTCTAATGGTTTGTGGAAACATTTTGAGTTTCTTCAGTTTTGCAAAACAAGGGGATGTCAGAACTTGTAATAAATAAGCCATTTATTAAAAGAAATAGTTGTGAAAACAGGTTACTTTATTTTAAATCAGGCTGAGATCCCAAGTTTTACTTTGATCCCACTTTTGTTTTCCATCTGAAAGTATTTTTAGGTGTGTTATCCTTGGATTATTTTTCATTTTACTTTGGGGTTATTTTAGAGTTGGAAGCAATGTGTGGGAAAACAATAAACGAAAGAAAAAAATACCTCACATCTGGATTTCAAAATACTCTTTTACCAGTATTTTTGTCCCTGTGGCCCATAACAGCATCATATTTTGATAATGTTTTGTTTACCTCCATGGCACCTTTCAGTATTTTACCCTCCGTCCATGGCTCGTCTTGGGTGTTTACTTAACTTCTCCTATTCCCAGTTCATGTGTTTGCTTTTTGCCTCTGCATCCAGGGCTAGGACAGTTGCCATATTCTCCCTGGCAAAGTCCAGAAGAGTCCATAAAACCCCTTACTCTGCCTATGCAGCCACTAAGTATTGGCCTATTTCCTCTGCTTTCCTTCACATTAAACCAGCATTGGTAATAAATATATAATACAGGAAGTCTGTGTGGGGAGTTCACGGTCAGGGCTTTGGACAGAAGACTGCTGTGAGCTGTGAAGAGCAGCAAAACCTGCTGCAGGAGTTTATCCCTAAACTACTTTTCAGCTCTGGGTGGTGAAGTTTCCCTTATTTATGTATATAAGCAAATATATAAGCCAAAAGGAAAGCTTTTGGACAATATAGACCAGGGCTGCGTTGAGGGGGACGTCCTGGTATCGGTTTGGAGCGGTGGTTGGAAGAGTCTATAGCCATAGACCATAGGCCATAGACCGTAGATCATAGATCGTCAGGATTATGAGACATGAATTTCTGGTCAATAGATGAATGGATTCCTTAGTGATCTTTTTGCAACCAGAAGTTTGCCTCCTGCTACTTTTCTTAGCGTGGGACTGAAATTAGAAGTAATTTTGCTATTGATAAACGAAATACTAATTTTGTAAGGGAATTTGAAAAAGTCTGTAACATATCTTTCCGTGTCTCATCTATTTCGGCTATTTATGAGATTATGGCTATTTTGAGGAAGTCTTTTCCAGTCTATTTGTACACCTTTTAATTGTCAGGCTGTCAAGTAATTTTGATTCCTCTGGAAGATGAAACTATCAGGCGTCTTATTGAAGTTAGAGCAGGCACAAAGTTTCATGCTGTACTTTTGGAGCTAAAAATTTAGCTTTAAATATGTAACAGCATAAATTCAAATTTTCTCAAAAAAAAAAAAAGGGGGGGGGGGCTTGTTATTTGAGGTTAAAAGGATGGGAGTGTAGAACATATAGAATATAGAGAGTGCCAGATCTCCATGTGCAAAGATCTGTGCGCAGCTTGACCCGTAGCCGACGGAGCCAGTGACTGAGGACTGGATCTGTCTGCTAGGGCAGACTTGATGTTCAGGGCATCAAACGCTCTCCAAATGTTCTGGGGCCCTGTGGCTCTGCGGGGCTGCGGTTCGCTTTATGGGATACGCTGCTTTGATGGCAGACCAGTGAATCTCGACGCTGTGAAGAGGAGAAACAGGCGTCCTTGGTTCCTTCGGGGAGCAGGGCCCAGCAGGGCCGCTCCTGGGCGGCGTTCACGGCCAGGCAGCCAAAGGGCAGGCCGCAAGGCAGGCGAGCGAGCCGCTTCTGCATGACTTAAAATGCCAGCTCGGTTTAATGTGGAGCAGCTGGTATATACTTAACTCCTTCAGGAGAAAACTTAATACGGGCAGATCGCATTATCCAGGGCTGCAGGGCATTTATTTATTTATTTTCCCCTCTCTCGCTCCATTGCTTCGCGGAGCATTTACAGAGCTCGCTCGGTAAAGGCTTTGGCTCTTTCTTGATATTCCTCTATCTCTCAGAGCTCACAAAATCATTGGATCTGCCATGTGGTGGGCACCCCTTCAGCCTCGCGAGCATCCTGCCCCTTACCCTGACCTCCACCGAGAGGCCTCTAAGATGTGACATGATGAAGGCTGGTGAGATTAGCCCCGAGAGGGACAGGTGTAGAGGCCTGGATTACGTGGATTACCGCATACTCAATTTCTTAGGGTTAAATTTCAAGGTTGCAAATGGATAATTCCGTGATTACGGAATTAGGAGGTGTCACTGCTGTGGGCGCTGCGCAGGCAGCCGGTGTCATCTTGGGAGGGAAGGAAGAGTTGGAGGATCAAAGAATTCCTGCACAATCCTGAAATATTTAGCGCAGACTCAGTGAGAGGATGGAGTTGGATGGATGAATTCAGCTGAGGCTTCCCAGCGCTTTAAAATATTCAGTTCTGAAGAGATTTATTAGTCTCAAAAGTCATGAAACTAGAGAAAAGCCATCATCCGTTTGCTTCTTTTTACATGTATGAGCCCTTCTACATCATATCTGAAACCGAAGCATTTTTATCACCCCTTTTAAACCTTCCTGTTAGAAGATAACTGCCTAATTACTCAACTGACATCAATGCTCTATTTAGCGTGCCGATAGGAAAGCCATGTCCCTACAACAGCAAGGCCAAGTCTCCCCTAATGAGAACTGATGATGGTCTTTTTGATCCGGAAAGCAAAACCACTAAGAAGATGATTTGCTCTCATTTTCTTCCAGGAATGTAGGCAAGATAAGTTGCCCTTCAGGATGAACTATTTTATTATTCCGTCTTCTATTGCCCCTGTGCAAGATTGCTAGCAGGCCTGCACGCTGTGGCAGATTACTGCACTAGATAGTCAAATTATTTATGGGCTAGTGTATTCATACTGTCCCCTAATCAAACATGTGGAAGTTTGTGGTGTGGAAGAGGCAAATGAATTTGGACTTTGAGATTTGCTAATGACTGTGCTCAAAGGCTGAGAGCTTTTTTGAGCAACATCTATCAGCCATTGCTTTTCGTTCATTTTTATAGTGAAGGGATAAAGGTAATATGAGGATTTTTGTCTTCTCGGGCATTCAGGCTGGACCTGCAAGGCGCAGTATTGCACAGGTTCCAACTCACTGCTCTTAGGAGATTCCCAGTTGATCAACAGTTGGGAAAACCAGGTTCACCAGCCAGGGCATGCTGCGAAACGGCTTGATAAGAACAGCTTTTCCCCTTCAGGTAACACTTGAATCGAAGCAAGAGATGTTTTAAAATCCTTTTCCCTGCTCATTTATGGGTTTTAAGAAAACATGAAGAGATACGAGACTCATCATTATTCCTCTCTTAGGAGAAGATCCTCAACTGCCAGCAGAACAGGATGCCATTATTCTGTAGTGCTGAAAATCAGTAAAGGAGAAGATCAGAATCCCAGCCCCACGTGCTCTGAGGAGTCCGTGTGCTGTGGGCTGCCATCTGCACTGCTCCTCGCTGCCATCTGCCAGTGAGGAGAAAATCACCAGCGAGAAAACGGGAGGGTGTCCTGCAATTACCGAGCCGCGTAACCACCAGTCAGACATAAAGACCTTGTGAAACTGGTAGTGCAGCCCAAGCCTTTGATCTTATCGGTCTGAAAAGGGGAGAAAGAGTAGTGGGAAAAGACAGGCCTTTGAAATTTGGAGGGGGGCTGAAAAAGGAGGTTAAACATTGCCACGTGAGCGGCTTGATTGACCGCATGAGGAGCAGCGAGGGATCTGCAGGGTGTTAATTTGTAGCATGGAGCACTGTAAACTGGGAAGTATCTGTGAAGGCAGAAATTATGCTAATCTTTGCAGCTCCCATTGCTAGAGCAGTTTAAAAATAGCCCCTTTCTGGAAAACTGGTGCTCCTGTGGAGCTGCGTGCAGCAGGTTTCGCACTGCGTTCAGCCCTGCAGATTTTAGCAGATCGGGCGCAGAGCAAAACCCTGTTTCTGCAGGCTTCAGCCATGAGCGTCCAGGCCACCTTTCCACTCAAGAGACTGAAAGAAATATGTTGGCCCTTGGGCTTGCAAGTGTCACTGAGGCATGGGTGGATCTCGTGAGTAGCTGCAGGGTTCTGCCTAGGGTTGGAGCCCCAGGAACGGGTGGGATTGTGATCGGGCCTTTGGTTCCTACGTGCCAGGTTGGGCTTTGCAGAGCTTGGCACATGTCACTCAACTGCACAGAGCTTTGGAGGACCGTCAGGAGGTCTTTGATTTGCCTTCTGCCACTGTCCATGCTGCTTTCAGCATTTCAGCTGCAGGAATCGAGGAACGAGGGGGGAAAAATGCCCATGTATTAATCGTGATCAAAACCAATTTTCAAGCTGTCGCATTTGAACTGAATTTGCAATGAGCGTGGGTGAAAGCGTGAAAGAACAGGCAAGTCGCAGCTGCAGTCGGTGGGTAATTTCTTTTCTGAGCTCTTCTTTTACATTTGGAAGAAGCTAGAACATATCCCCTAGCTGAAGCCAAAGCTGAAGCCAAAGCTTCATCTGGAGCTGTCTGAGCCAAATTGCAGGCAATACATAGAGAAAACAAAGCAGTTTGGTACAAATGGTCATGGTGCAAAACGTGCGTCCGAGCAGCTGCTCCGGCGACCAAGGACTGCGGGATCCTGCCTGCCCGGAGGTTCCGTTTCCAGCGCTTTGCATCGGCGTGGATGAATCCTCCTCGTCTGGAGGATGGAGAGCTCGGCTTCAGAAGACTCTAAGGTGAGGAAGGGGAGCCAGGAACACTTGTCTCTTGCGCCCATCTCAGGGGAGGTGACGCCGATACCCAACCCGCACAGAGCGGTTTGTCCACTTGGCCTTCATGGGCTCCTGGCTGCTGCTTGGGTCTCCGCAGGCGTCTGGAACATTTGTACGGATGCCCTTTCCCTGGAGCCGCCCGCCCGGCGCCGGAGCCGCCTCGCGCGCAACGCCGGGCTCCTGCTGCCACCCGGCGGCCGGCGCTCGCAGCGGCTCCGGGCGCTTCAACGGGCACGGCGAGCCCTTGCCAAGCCGCACGGTGTGCACTGAGTGTTGGAGCCTACCACGAGGTAAGGGTGGAGGTTTGCAGTGCTGCGTGCACCCCTGCGAGGTAAGGGAGGAGCGGGCACGCTGCTTCTTACAGCTCCTGCTCTTTCTTTCCATGAGAGAGCAAGATATAGGCAGATATTGTTCAGTGCTGAGCTCGGCATCTGCCACCTGGGGTCTTTTCAGGCTGTCCTAATTTGATCAGAATTCGTTTTACGGATTAGAGTTTCACTCTGTCACCGTTGCTTAAGAAAGCCGTGTGGAAGGGCTTCATTTTTAAGAACATTTCTTCTAATTTCATTTCTGGAGGTGTAAATCCTAGCGGGGTTGGTGTTTTATTGTAAGGGCTGTAGGCTCTTTCCCACGTGCCCATATTTTCGTTGTAATGAAGAGAGAGCATCGTGACCATGAGACTCAGGCCTGTGTGATGTTTGGGTGCCCGAGCCGGCTGATGACCGAACATTTCCCTCAGCACCATCCCCTCGCTCATGCCTCGCACTCCCGGGTGCACCAGGACGGGCTGCCGGGAAAACCAGGAAGTTTCGGGCTTGGGAATGCCGAATCTGCCCTTCCTCGTGTAGCTCCTCACAGGAATCCAACAGGAGGTCGGCCTGGGCTGGCGGCATTTTGGACTGAACCCCGCTGTGGTTTTGCTGGCGTTGGGAGCAGCGTTAATGGGCGTCTCTGAATCGCTTCTGCGCAGCCCCCTCGCTGCAGGACCAGCGCAGATGTGATTTCCGTAAGTGATTAGCCTCTTCCCTTAAAGAAATTAGTGGGTCATTATCAAATTATGACTTTTTGCTCCTAATGTAAGTGACTTAATTGCCCTTTCATTATATGGAGTTTTATTGCAATCCTTTTAGGAAGGATATAATACAGATAAATAGTAGTTGGTGGGATGGGGCGGGGGAAGAAAACGGAAAATCCCCAGCCCAGCCTCTCCTGTTCTGCAGCAGCCCCAGTCTGTAGATTAGTCCGTGGCTTCCCTGCCTCTGCAGGTGATATGGATCTGCTGGAACAGTTGATAATACTTGGCACTGAAGTGCTTTTTTGGCACTGAAGAGCAAACTGAACAACAGGGATAACACTCATCCCCAGGGAAAACTGACAAGGTCTTGGGCTATTTGCTCTTATTTTTGCCATCTACTTTAGCAAGGGCTGTGATGGTAACAACAGCGAGCCTCTCTAGGTTGCTAATTAGCTCATCGGGTCGTTAAAGCCAGGTTTATGAATGCTGTAGTGCATATTATTGCTCAGTTGCTAACACAGCGGCACGGAGCATAAAATGTGGCTTGGGGAGCAACTCGGGGTAAGAAGAAAACGCACAGGGAAGTGAAAGCTTGGACTTTGAAACACAGCTCCCAGTGCCCTGCGTGGCAGTGAGTCACTGCTGCTGCTCTTTGCCTCTCTCCACCCGAGTGCCACAGGTGACACAGAGCCACCTAAATTCTTCTTTTCGCTCCAAATTCAGGCAAGGTTTCTCCTGGGTTAGTTCGGTCCTGCCGTGCTGGTTCCCGAGGGATTGGAGGATTCAGATCCTTCAGATGTTTCTGTTTTCACCTGGTGCTTCATTTGTGGCCTGGTTCTGTGCACCCGCTTAGAATGGCTTTCTGGGCAAGAAGCACAAAGCTTTTCTTTGGTTTCTTTTCTTTAAAGCTTTTCTTTGGTTAGCAGCGTGCAGTGGCACCACGAAATGCCCTGTAAATCCTGTCTTAACAACGTGAGACCCAGACAGGGGCTTCAGGGCAAATAGTCGTGGAAGGCAGTCGTATTTCACCCGTGTTATTCACTTATGAGGATGATTTTTGTTGAGATTTCTCAATAAATTCGGGGGTGGGAGGTCGGAAAAAACTTGGAGCCCAAAGCTAATATTGAGACAACTTTCAAAAGGTTATGTGTTCCCGTCAGCTTGGGAGCCTAAAGCTTTTTCTTTATTTTCCACATCAAAACACCAGGCTGGCCTATTAAAAGATTAATTCATCGCATCGGGAGCGCTCGGCAGTGGAAACAGGCAGGAGGAGCAGAAGAAGGGGAACCTTCTTGTGGTTCCCGCCGAGAATTTCTGCGTGTCTCTGTTTAGTCTCGTGCAAGGTGAAAGATTCAAGTCCTAAAGGAAGGAACTCCTGGCTGCCTGGAAGACTTTGGGAAAACTCAGCAAGTCGGGAGACGTCCCCTTCTTGAGGCAGCAGCCCCTGGAGTGGTTGGGTCTTCACAGGGTGTATTTTGAACGGCCGTATTTGCTCCGTGTGAACTTGCTTCCTCCCACACCAAATGCCATTGCAACGTGTGAGGCTTACCAGGGAATGAGCCTAGTGCTTCATTATTTATCTAACTTTTAAAGTAACTTAAAAAGAGTAGCGCTTTGGTTGCAACCTGCACTTTTTAGAGTACTCAAAGCATAGCCTAGTGCTGTTTTAAATCCATTAAATAGCTTCCGAGTAGTATCAGAATCTCCTCCTGGGGATGTGGTCAGTGAAAGAATATGTACTTGCATAGAAATAAAACATAATATTGTCAAATGCTTAATTGTATGGAAGGAAGCAGCTCGGATTCTCTGCTGCCTTGCAGTTTATGTAGCTGCTTGTTCTGCAGATTTAATCTGAATTGGAATGGCAATTTGCATGCTACAAACTTCAAGGGAAGAAAGAGGCGGATCTGATGTATTTTAATTGGTTTTTTTTTTCCTTTTTTAAATCATTTTCTTAAGGTACAATCAGAACAGACCAGAAACCATGTCGATGCTGAGTTACGTAGCTAATTAGGCACTGCAGAAATGTGAAAAGGTGCAATTAAGGGGAAAAAGATTTGCCTTGTCTTCTGCTGTGGTGAAAACACGGTAGCGTTGTGTTAGACGAACCCCTGACAAACCACTGATAATATGTTCCTGGAGAAACAACCTAAATTGGGGTTTATAAATAACAGTCACTGCGGCAAAGGGCAGTCCTTTCATCCAGATCCGACTGCCCTGCGAAGCCTCGTCCAGATTCAGCCACTGCAGGGAGTGGGTTAAACTAATTAGTGAGCGCTTTGCGAGCCCCTGTCATGTAAATATGGACTAACTCCTTTTAGACCTCCTTGAAGGGGACTGAAAAGAGTGATGAGAGTCGCCCTGATGTTCCTGGGGTCAGGATATGCTCCTGATGTTCCTGGGGTCAGGATATGCTCCCTTCACTGCTAAACTGGGTGAGCTGGCAGATGCATCTGCCTCTTTGCAGGGGCACAAGGAGCTGCCGCCTCTTTATTCACGTCGTCTTATTTTGAGAGACAGCAAAATGCCATCACCAGCACGCCGTGGGAGTAATCCGCAGTGATGGCACTATATGGGGAAATTAGATTTAATTAAAAGCCTTTATTCGTAGCTCCGTGTTATTTTCACAGCCCATCAAAAGCAGAGGCCACGTTGATTAACTTCTACTGTATTCGGAATGTGGTTAGTTGCCACCAAGAAATAATCCCATTAAAAGCGCGGGAAGACTGATTCAGCCTCAGCTTTAGTGTCTCCGAGAGCTCGGCTTAGATAAAATGGGCTGCCAGGAACCTACCGATTGCTTGCTTACCCTTTGGAGAAAGCTCTCACATTTATCTATTTCTAGATCTATTTCTGCTGAAATAGTCAGAATGTCCTGAGATTTGGTTGTGTTTGTCACCAGGAGGCTGTTTGTGTCGGTCAAGACAGTTATGGTCGTTTCTTCATTTGCCGTTTGCGTTTCTGCCTCTGGGCTCAGCACCGTTTGCCGCACGAGCACCTTTCATCCCACCGGGATGGAGCAGCCAAGTCCATGGCCAAGTCTTTGAGGCTTGCAGGCATCTCGATGTCTTTTTTGGTGCAATTGAGGCCATGGCAGTGTGGATTGCTAAAAGCAAAAAAAGTAAAGAAGTAAAAGGGAAAAAGTAAAGCTTGGACACTACCAACATGCTGCCCGCTCCTCATCTTTGTTTTCCATCCATCTCACCACCTTGTTGGGGTTGTGTTCCCGAGGCCGGCCCTTCTGCCGGGCACCTCTCGCTTCTCTTGCAGCCTGCCTGGCGTCTTCGCCTTTCTGCTCGGCCAAAGCTTATGCTCAGCCTGTGTTTCTGATCTTGGGCTTTTCCAGACAGGTACGTTCATAGAACATGTTCACACCGAGTGGAGGTTGGCCAAGTTGCTCTCCAGCTAGAATGGGAGTTCATTTGACAAATGGCTTAGATTTATTTTGTGTTGCTTTTATTCAGACGTCCATTAATGACCACATAGTGTTTGGCATAGATGTGTTGCTATGTTCCTCTATGAGCAGTGGAGAATTTGAACTGCCAGTTCTCTCACATTACCCTAAATCTTGCAGAAAGTCTTGCTGCTTCGTTATAGCTTCAACATCACCATCGACTACAACATTTACAGGCAAAATACTCGATGAGTTTTCCTCTGACCATGGCTTTCCAGTTAGTTGTGGGGTTGTAAGCCATTATACGCACGTATATTTGTATGTGCACGTAGTGCAGAATCCACATTTCTGGGTATAACCCAGTCATTCTTAACAAGGTCTGTAGCCTTCGGAGATGATGAGGGAGAGTTCCCCGAGGGAAGGAGGTCACCTTGGCCTCGATTGTTTTCCTTTACTTTGGGGAGATCAAAACCTATTTTCTGCCTTGTGACAAAAATGCATTTGGAGAAGCCGGCTGTCTGCACTCTTCCTCAGGATGCCATTTCCTCCTTTGTTTTGAATCTCTCCAAATCTCCAAGTGATGGGCAATTGTTTGGCCAGCTACAGGGCATATCAGGTCACACAGTGACCAGGGTGGTGCGGAGAGCTTGAGCCGGGATTACACGGAGAAAGTTGTAATCCCGAGGTTGTGCTGCCCCGACAGATGCTTGGAGGTTCCTCAGCAGGGGAAATCGATCCGTGGATTTTCCTTCCGTTCACGCCATCGCTTTTATCATTAGAGCTGCTTCTAATTGCTCCCCCGCTGCTATGAGCAAGGTATAGCTTCTGTAGCCGAGAAAGGAGCTTTTCTCCTCAGCTGTAATAAACCTGTGAGCAAAAATGCATTGCAGCCTCTTCTCTGGGTGGCCCTGGAGCTGCTCCCCGAGCCTAAACCCCGGAGCAGACAAAAGGGGCAGCCGGGCTGGACCACCCCAAGCAGGGAAGCGCTGTTGTAAGCCAGGTCCTCCCTGGGCCTTTGGGCATGGAACGGGCAGGAGAGGAACGTGGCGAGAAGGGGCTGCGAGGGCGCTCTGCAAAGGGCCCTGTGGGCCGCGGGTGGTCCACGCGCTGCTGTTTCAGTTGCTTTCTCTCAGCAGCTTTTTAGTTTGCCCGCTGTGTTGTGAATGGGATCAAACAACCGCCTTGAAAAGAAAAAAAAAAAGGAGAAGGAACAAAAAATGCCTATTTCTCGGTGAGGTGGTAAATCGGGAAGGAACTTGGGATGGAGCCTAAGTAGCTTTGTGCTGCTCTCGTTCTCCTTTTCATCCTTGCAGGATGCCGTTTGCCTCCCGGGGCAAGGCACACAGGAGCGGAGCCTGAGGAGCCCCCGGGCTGCTTTCACTTGTGCTTGCAGGCACAGGGCACGAGAAGAGGCCCGGGTGCCTCAAAACAGTTTAATTAGCAGTCCCTAATAGTACAGAATCACCGAGTGAACATCAAAAGCTACCTAAATTACCAGTGCCCTGTTTTCTAGTGGTGTTTTGCTCTGTGTGGGGCTCTGTTTTGCCCCGGTGTGCGTTGCAGAACCACGGTGAATGCATCTGCCTTCTCTGCAAGCGCTTTCCTCCTGGGCCTCCTGTGCTCCAAGAGGCTCCTAATTGATATCCAAACCTATTCTATAGGCCGGTGGGTAGGATATAGCACAGTTTGCTGCCGCTCGGAAGCGATCTCAGCGTTAAGTCACGGTGTGGCAGTGGGCTGCTCTGTCTGGAAGCCCTCCTGCTCTGCATCCTCTCGGTGTACCTCGTAGAAGGCAGAGAATGGCAAATACCTGTAGGTATGTGTAGCAAATATGTGGATGGAAAGCTTGTGCTTTTCCAGGGAGTTTGAAAATAGGCTCTTTTTGATGACAACGTCGGAAGTCAATGCCATAATTCAGTCTGACCTCCTTTAGGAAACGGTCCACATGATTTCACCTGAATAATTTTCATTTTTTGAATGGTACGATCTAATATTTATCCTTAATCCTCTCTACTATATTCAACCTTTGAATACTGTACTTGGGTATACTTTTTCCAGTCCTTCCCTCAGCCCTGTGGCTGGCATCTCTGAAGCATCTCCAGGGGTTGGTGTCCTGGGAAATTCTTGGTTTCTGCCGCGAGACGATGCCTGTGGTGTTGGAGCACCTCGGCAAGGCTCTAGTCAACCTGTGTCGGTCTCACTTATGGGACTCTTACTCCTTTTTCCTCTTGACTTCTCCCATTATTTTTGTTCCACCTGCAAATTTCGTAATCATTTTGACTTCTCTTCTAGAGCTCTCCTCACTCGTGTTATATGTGTGGGAACAGTAAATGATTTCCATGAATCACAGTCCAGCCGCATATTTTCTAAATGATAATTTTGCATTTATTCTTGCATTTTGAAATCAGTTAGCTCATTCCTGCCCAATGAGGGTATGCCAGGAAGACTTGTTGTTGCTCTGTTTTTCGAAGTGTCGTGGGATCTGAAGTCGAATGCTTCAGAGAAAGCACTTATCACTGTTATCTCGTACATGAGCCATTCTAAACTCAGCAGAAATACCAGTTTAGCAAGACCTGTTTTCCACAGATGGTTGTTGATTTGCCAGTAATAATAATATCTGCATTAGCTGTTGATTGATCATTCTGTATTTTTCTCAGGGATGGACATGAGGCTGATAGGCCAGTGATGATCAAGGCCATTTTATGTACCCTTCCAAAACATTGGCACCACATCCACTCTCTTTCCATCCTCTAGAACCTTCCAGCCATTTCTCAGAACAATTTGTTTAGTTCTTTAGTTGTTTGTCAGAACTTTGTGTGATATCAAGTATCTAATCTATTGGCTTAGAAAACATTTAATTTAGAGGATGCCATTCAACACCATTTTGAGCACCCCCTTTTTTTTTTTTTGAATGAAAATCGCTGTTTATCCATGACCTAGTCTCCTCTCCCACATCCAGTGGCAAAATATCATCGCTATTAACAATCGTAACATCTAAAACTCGTACTCTTCAGTATTATATGGATATTTGCATTTCATAAGGCATAAAAGAGAAGTTGAGCAGTTTCTGATGTTTAGCATTAAAAATCCAGCTTTCGGTGAATAGGAAGTATTTGTGTTTTTGATCGAAACGGAGTGAAGATCAGCAGTAAATGGTCTAATAATGCACTCCCTGCTTGAGGAGATAAACATCGCCAAGTGTTGTGTGATTAAAAAGCAAGAGTAATGGTAAGTATGAGTGTGACCTTGTTTAATGATTGTGCTGCAAGCTGTTAGCATTGGGATTTTCTGTGGACAAACAATGGATTATAAGTTAACGGATTTCCCCAAGCTTTCTTCATAGTCAATGTTGTGCAGACAATGACCGCGTGCACTGAATTCATTCATAATGTCTCCGACATCTGTTTCCTCCTGTTTTTCCTACAGTTTTCTTTGGGAAGGATTGGGAACTAGAACTGTGTCTCATTAGGGCGCTGGGGAGGCTGGAGACGCACAACAAGCATCTTGTTTAGCGCATCGCTGGGGATGTTTGGGTGCCCATTAGGGCTGTAAATAATGTCCTTTTGTGAAGGCTTACTGCAGGTTTTAAGGAACTAATATTCTCAACGTGCCATCATGTCAGAGTTCATACTAACATGTTCTGAAGAGCTGCAGTGCTTTAGGGCTGCAGGCTTCAAGGACAGGCGAGCATCTTGCCCTCGTTGCCCGTGTATTGCGTGCGAAGGATGTCAGCGCGGAGCCCTCCTGGCACCACGGGCAGGATCCCCATGGGAATGAGAGGAGCTGGGAGGCCAACACAGGGATTTTGGCAGCTCCAGGGTCTTATCTCCTTCGCCCTGTCAGGGGAGCCTGAATGCGAGATAGGAGGAGGAACGGAGTCTTCCTTTTGAATGGCAGGAATAAATTCCAGCTCCGCCTGGCAACCCTATCAGCAGCCTGGGGAGCTTCATCCCCAAGCAAGGCTGGGGTGGGAAAATATGTTAAAGAAAAGCATGTGGAAGCGCTGCAGCTTTAACGGAGGATGTTTGGTAATTAGAAAGCGCTGGGGAGGAGCAGAGCTTGGGCGCTAACCTCATTATAACAGTGTTGAAGCCTGGTTAAGGGGAGAGCGTTTCAGCCCCCATTTAGCGCGCTGGGCTGCCCTGCCGGAGGCCACATGAGAAGATACTGCAGATCTGAGCTGTGGTGGGGCTCCAGGCACTAAAACAGAGAGCGAATTGCATGCAGAGAAATGCGCCTGGTCGCGTGAAGAGTCTTCAAAGCCGAGGTCCTGCCGCCCGTGCCTGCTCTTTGACACGCTGGACTCCGGCGGAGCCCTGTGTGAGGGTGGCTCTGGGCTCCACCTGCCTCCCTCTGCACTAAAGCAGCATCCAGCCGTCCCTGAGATGAGCTTCCCTCTTGGGCAGCAGCAGTTTTTGGTCTGTATGCAGCACAAATGACCATTCAGCAGGGTTCTTGTGCATGTAGAGGGCTGCTGGGGAGGGTCTCGCTGTGCTCATGTTTCGTTCCACATGGTCACGATGCAAAGGAACGGGAGCTCTTTGGGATAGGGGGATTCTTTGTAAACGATACAAAATGATTGCAATTTATGTCAAGGGATTTCTTAGGGCACAGTTTGCCCCTGTGTTTTCGTGTCTTCATTGCAATGTAGAACAAATTTGGAGTATTTCCTTATTTGACCCTCAGGGGAGCTGTGGGGCCGTTTGAATCTCCAGTACCCCATTGGTGTCTGTTTTCCAAGCACGAACCCACCTGTGGTGCTGGCACCGGTGCCGTCCGCGCGAGGGGCTGCTGAGGGGGGTGTTTTACAGAAGGTCGGGCAAGAGGAGACGTGAGAGGGGCCCCAGCTACGTGTCTCGTCTGGACTGTTAGTCAGGGCAAGGGGCTTCAGAGGAGGGGCCAGAAGTGACACAAGAGAGAAGGGATGTGCAATGATGGAGCCTTGGCATAGAGCTTTGCTGGCTGGATCACAGCACGGAAACGGTGGCATAAGCGGAGGTTTGTTGCCATCAGCTCGAGCCATTCTGGATACCCTAAACACGCACCATGAGCTTCTGTTTTTTGGAAATGCGAAGTCTTTGCTCTTGAGGTTCATCTGTGACACCACACACATTGGAACATTTTAAATTGGTGTTTTTTCTTTCGTTCCCCCATTCCCCTTTTCACAGAATCCTTAAGGTTGGAAGGGACCTTTAGAGATCATCATTTTACTTGGGGAAGCTCTAGTCCTTTCCCAAGTGGCTGACTAGGAATAGATGAGAACTTGAGCAGAAGCAGCCTCGATTCCAGGAGCTAATAAAGCCTTACAAGCCGGACTCTTCCCACTACCAAGCTTTGCAAAACACCTTGGCTTTTCCTTTTGGGGAGCCTAAAACACGCCGGTCTCCCCAGCCCTTTTGCAGAGGCCCCACTTTGCCCTGGCTGGAAGGGGTTAAGGGCGACGCTGCCGCAGCCGGGGGAGGAGAGAGCGCCCGGTCCTGCCCCACTCGCCCTGCGCTGGGTGCATCCGTGCCTGGTGTTCCCGGTGCATCCGTGCCCGGCGTTCCCGGTGCATCCGTGCCCGGCATTCCCGGCTTCTCCTCCCCGTGCCATGCCAGGGATGCGCTGGGCAGGGAGCGGAGCGAGGCGAGGAGGATGAGCGGCACGCGGGCGGCGGGCAGCGGCGGCGGGCGCCGCGCCAGGGCCCTGTAGCGCGGCAGGTGCGCGGCGACGGCACCATGAGCGTCCTGCTCTGGCGCTGGGAGCAGAACAACGCCACCATGAAGCTGGTGAGAGCTGCGGAGTTTCTGCCCGGGCATGCGCCACGTGCTGCTTGGCACTTTCTGGGTCTGTCTCCTTGGGGAGCGGGAGGGTGCCCCCAGCTTTGCAGCCCTGCCAAGGGGCGGCGCGAGCGGCAGGTTGGATGCTGAAGCGCTGCTCCCTCCGAGGCAACTGCATCTTGCTGCTCGGCAAGGGCTTCCAGCAGGTACTCTGCCCCCTTAGCCCCTCCTCACGGCGCTGTTTCGCCTGCTGCTTGCTTAAGCTCACTTAAAAGCAAGGAGGAAAACACAGACCCGGGGCCAGTTCTCCCCTCGCCTTCCCTGTCCCCTGCGTTTGTTTCCGTCAGTTTTGCTAGGGCCATGTTGCTGTGTGTTGTCAGGGAGCGTTTTGGACTGTTGTCTCTCCATCAGTTTATTTTTCAATTCCCCGTTTTCCTTCCCCACAGAGTTAAAATTCCCCTGCTCTGCTGAGCAGGGAGCGTGCGGCTTCTGCATTCGACTAGTAAATGAGATCAGGGGACCCGTGTGGCCGCCTGTCTTTCTGAATTACTGCCCATACCGAGATCTAACTGCTCAAAACCTGGACTTCACGTGAGCAGCTTCTTTAAAAGCCACTTGGTGCCCCGCACATCAAGGCAGTGCCTGTCTGAGAGAGCACTAAACGTGTGGAGTTTGGGTTATTTTTCTGTCTGGTGGATTACTTAAACAATGAAAATTACAGCTCTGTGCAGGTTTTTATTTGAAAGACTGCTTTTCCTGAGAAGTTTATCGCCCAAACCATGGATTTGTTACAGGTCTAAGCCTTTAGCCTTTTTACATCAAAACCATGTTGAAACCCCTGCAGGAGCTGAAGGTGCCCTGCGCTTCTTAATACCAGGCTTTGTGATCGTAGAAATTCAGAGCACGTTTGGGGTTTAACAATCTCTGCTTTCAAACATTTTCCTTGCAAGGGATGGTGCGATAAAGAGATGTTATTGAAGGAGGTTTCTGCTTTGGAGAGAACAGCGGCTCGTTGCCCAGGATCAGATGATCAATCCATGCGCGAGTACCTGCTGGGATCACAGGTCTGGGAGCTGCCGATGGAAGCGTCCGCGTGGGAGCTGCCGGGCCCTCTTCCAGCTGCAGCCAGGAATTTCGGGAAGGGAGCTCCCCGCAAGCCCTGCCTGCCTTTTCACATGCAGGGAAAGGTCTCAGCGGGAAGCAGGAGGTGCCAGCAAGGCAGCCTTAGGCCTGCGCGGGGGCTTTTGAGCTGCCCCTCAATAGGCTTTGCAAACAGAAGAAGCACCTGCAAAGAGCTGTGCACGTGAAATCACACCGGGAAAAGGAGCTGGGAGCTGAGAAATAAAGCAGGGTTGAGGTAAGCAGGGAAGCGATAAAAGCAAAAAAGGGAAAGTCGGGAGCTGCTCGGATTGCAGGTGACCAGCCTGCAGCAGGTGCGTGAGACCGAGCAAGCAGGATCTTCATAAATGCTCTGACTGTGCGAAAAATGGCTGGATTTGACCCATTCCTGGGGCAGGAGGAGGAGGGAGGCTGCAAGAGGTTTGTAATTGGCAACAGCTAAAGAAATGTAGCTGAGGACCAGAGCAGGAGCTGACACGCTGACTGGGATAAGAAGTGCTCGACTGTCCACCAAAGCACCTAGTTGCAACCGTGGGTTGGGTTTTTGCAACACGCAGCAAGACTGGGCCTTGCTGGTCTCTCTGTGGCCACAGAGTTTTGCTCAGTGACAACTCTGTTGGGTACAGAGTTTCTCGGAGATACCTCTGTTTCTGTGGCATCGGTCTTCAAAGGATTTCGAAGCCTGTAGAGCAGCTTGCCAAGTCTTGAAGTATTTGCGTTGGGTCCCTAGAAGCAGGAAGGACAGGAGGGAAAAATAAAAATAATTAATTTCCACTATTAGCAATACTGTGCTGATAACCACCCTCGTGGTAGCTTCTCACATTGGGCTCTGCTGCGTCTCAGCTGAACTGCGCTGAATAGACGTCAGATCTGCTCCAGATTTGCAGGATGAGCTTGGAGCTTTCCCTGGCGTTTGAAAGGGCCTGGCAGAGCTGCAGCGGTGCTTTCCAAAGGCCTGCTGAGACTTCAGGCAGTGACAACAAGCAAGAATCACTCTGGGGCTGAAAGCCCGGGTTTCTGAAATATTTGGGATGCTTTTGAACTATTTGGAAATCACGTCCTTCTGAATCACGTCTTCTCGGCAGCCGGGGTTTAATCGTAAATGTTGTTCATTTAGCTTGGGATAAGGTAGGTGTCGTTTTTGGCGAGTCCGGTTGGTCTGGTCTAGCTCCAGGGAGGGCACAGTCTCCAACCAAGGGCTTCACCAGGTCCACTGGAGGGTTTTATTATTGTCATTAGTCTTAAACCACCTCAGAATTCCCCGTGATACACCCTGTGGCTCCCGGTTCTGCAGAAGTTCCAGACGTGCTTCTGGAAACCTTTCAAAACTCGTTTTCACGTTGTGCGATCACCTTCCTGTGAGGGCACCCAAGACGTCGAACCACGTTTGTTGGGGTGGCTTTGGGGAGCCCTGAACCACGGGGCTGCTTCGGGTGCTGGAGGAACCCCCAGGGTTCGTGCCAGGCTTCCTCGCACCTGTGGGTGTTATTCCCAAAGCGGTGTGCCCAGGAGGAGGCTGGGGCAGCTCCCCCGTGTGCTTTTCACAGCAGCTTCTCTGAGCAAGACTGCTTGGCTGCCGGGCTTGTCGCCGGGAGGGCCCTGTTCCTGACCACTACAAACACACACTCCCTTCTCATTTTCTTTCTGCCCGGGTAGGAGAAGAGCAGAGAACAGTTTCCACGCAGAGCGTAACCCCCTGCTCTCCTCCTCTTCTGCTGAGCGCCGTGAGTCAGCTACACACCTTATGCAAACACCTCTGCACCGTAACCAAAACAAGGAGATTGCTGCTCTGCTCTTGGCTTGGCGAACTTGCCAGACCTCTCATGTTGTTTTGACTGCAAAACGCACGTCATCCTTTCTCTCTATACAAGGTTTAATAGTCCTCTTTTTGAGTAGCCACCAGGCTCCGAGCAACTCACTGGGAAACCTGAGAAGGTTCCTGCCCTTTTACACGATTTCCTTTGCTGTGACATTAGTAGAGACGTGGTAACTAATGTACGTGGCTGTAAGCTTTACCTAACCCACGTCGATAACCTCTCCAGGTTTGCTTTGGGTTTCCAGGTCTGTGTTTTTTTTGCCTACCAGCAAACTAAGGAGCTAAGCAACTACAGAATTTAAATGGTGGGTATATCTTATCACGCGAGCGGATAAACTCCGAGTCTGGCACACAGTAATACTTACTCTGGGATAAGCCCATATCGCAAGGTTTGCTTCCCTGCAAGGTGTAACATAAACTCGATTGAGTACTCACATTAGTTTTATTGTGAAGTTTCTTATAAACTATGGTGTTCTTAAAAACAGCAGTCAGATACAATGACATTTGAGCTTACAGTTAGGTTTTTGTTCTGTGCCACTTATTTTTAACTTCAGTTTTCCCTTTTCACCTCTCCCCGTGGCCCTATTTTGCCATTTTCAAATAATACTTCAGCTCTACTAGTAGGATATAGGTGTGTTTGTTTCGTTTTTTCTCTCTGTAACCCTTTTTTGTTTCGGTTTTCACATGCTGAATAACATTAGAGAGGAGAACGGCTTTGCATGAGCATTTGCCATGCAGATACCTGTGGTTTTACAGAGCTCCAGGTTCAGCAGCAGGGAACAGCCCTTTGCCATGGATGCCTGTATAGCACCACATGGCAAACCCGAGTCTCATCCTTATCCTAACGGTGGTGCTGGGGCTCGGGGAGCAGGGAGAGGACGGGCCAGGGCGTCACTCCCGCCTTGGGCAGCATTTCAAATTAAAGCACCACAAATTAAAGAAATAGGTACGTGTCCAAGTCGCCCTTCTAAAATTATGGGCTAATTCAGAATTGCCCCTGCGAAGAGAGTGCAACAGGATTTATTGTTATGTCTACACATTTTTGCCCTGGTTTATGTCTGTTTTCCCCTTCTATTAAACGTTTCCCTTTAATGCTCTTATCTCGATATGCCTTCTGGAGTAATGTAGCACATGTAGCAAGGAAAACGTACTTATTTCGAAGTGGCGTTTCATTCGGGAAGAGATTTTAAAGTGCTTAACTTAAAACTGCCACAGAAGAATGGACTGGGACGATAAGAGGCTATGCAGTTACGAAAGTTATGGTTGCACAGACCTAATTTTGCTAGCTGACTTAGCTATACTTTGCACTAAGGAAGGGAAGAATCATTGCAGTTTCCTAAGCTTTTGCCATCCCTACTACTGCCTTAAAAGCAGTGTGTTGAAATCATGCCATAGTATTATCTTGCAGTTGATAATCGACTTGATTTTGGAATTGGACCACTGCAAATCGCTGTGCCTTTGTAAGCTGTAAGAGTTTGGCACCAGTTGGTAGATGTTTCGATTGAAGGATTGCTCTTTGATACTCTCCAGGGATGAAAATTGAAATAAGGTACATTGCTGCATTCCATACATGGGATAATTCTAGGAGATGCTATTACATCATATATCTCTCTTATTTATTCACAGTCAAAGAAATGTTATTTTGACATGCAAACCTGTGCATATGCAGTTTGTTGAAGAGATGCATTTAGTGATCAATAGCAGTTCTTGTTAAAAAGGTTGATGGTTATCAGCTGGAAATAGTGGAAGGGGATGAGCCAAGGGACTGCAACTGTGAACTGCAGTCTAGTAAGGCCAAAAAAGCCAAATTCATTCCCAAAATGTGTGAGGAAAGATGTTTTCATTTGAGATAAGAAAATATTAATGCAGTGAGTTGTGACTACAGGGAGAATGAAGAAACTATGTACATAATATTATACACAGTTGTGAGGATCCTTATCCCTGAAAGATGGATGAATTCAAAGGAAACAGAAACTCTGCTGGACTGGCTAAGAAAAAGAGCAGCCTGTTTGCTTGGCTGTATAGATTTTGTATAGATTTGCTAACTTGTAGGTCTCTCAGTGTAAATAAACACCAAATTATACCACCTTTGGTGTAATGTTTGGGACATCCGTTTGCTTATCAGTTCAGATATCTTAAAGCTGAAGTATATAGGACTTTTAAAAGTAATTATAATACATAATTTTTAGTAGAACGGGTTCTTAATTTCCCAAATCCTTCTCTGTAGCACAGTTGGTTTGAAATGCTCCTTGAAGACATGGCGAGGTGTGACTCGATCACCGGAATTGCGTGAGATTTTTCAGGCGAGCTCTCGCCAGCACTTTGTACAAGGCCTCTGAATATTCAGCAGTCATTCAGCCTCTCTGCAAACCAGCCTGGAGTTTTTATTGATCTTCCTGATGAGAGTCATTATGAGGCGGCTGGGACTGCTGCGTTACTTTCTGCTCTCCCTTTCCCCTACTTCAAATATCCACCATTCCCTTCTGATAGGCTTTTTGGCCCGTTATTGCCATGAGGGATCGCTCTTTCATTTTGAAACATGCACAATTTTAGTTGGAAAACTTAAATTATCTGGACAGTGACTAGATTTTCTTACAATGATCCTAATCGAAGCACCATGACCCTCCATAACCCCTGTTAACTCTTTCCTTGGGTAAAGAGAGCAGAGTAGGGAAGGTGATTTTGCTGGGGAAGGGCATCGTGCTACAAACTTCTGAACCAAGAAGTTACATCTCTTTTTCTTTGGCAGTGTCTTATAAATGAAGTGCTAGGAAATTTCGGAGCACCACCGAATTTTGGTAGCCAAAATACGTATCATTTTTCTGCTCTTTGCATTGCAACGTGCTCTGCAGGCCCCTGTGAAATAGCAGGGCTTATGAAGTCAGTCTAGTTTCTCCCCTTTGCTTCCCATTGCATACATTCTAGCCTTACAAAAACATTCTGAGGATTTTTTTCTTTGATAATGTTCAAAACATCTCTTTTTGAAGATCAGAATGCGCGCTCACAATTAGATTGCCATTGCACGCACTACGGACTGTGAAGAAAATGTGTGAAGAACTACCTAAACTCCAACTTTATCTTGGCTTCCAAGGTGCTACCGTGTTCTCCAGGTAGGAAGATAGGAATATTTATTGTTTGGATTCGATTTAGGATATTCCAGCGGAAAATATTTATTACGAATAGATCTACAGTATAGAATATCAGGATTTCTAAGGATAAATGTCTGGGATGATTTAGTCTTTTCTGGCCTTATCTCCTGTTAAAAACAACAACAACAACAACAAAACTTTTATTTTTGTGACTCAGTGTGGACTTAGTAGGCAATTTTTTTGACCTTTTTGGAAAAGCTTTTATAAACCTTAAAATTGCCTCAGTGCATTCAGTGTGCTCACAGCTGTATGAGGCATGAGGTGCCACTGAAATCCCAAGCAGCAGCTCTTGCCCTGCAGGCCTGTGGCCTGTACCTGTCTAATTAAAGTATTATCTAAACGAGACAGGCAAAGCGTGGGACGGTGGCTGGGGCTGAAGAAGTCGAGATGTTCTCAGGGCTGAGTACATTCACTCTTAAGGAACAAGAAGAGGGAATGCACCTGCTGTCCTGGGCCATTTGCTGCCTCCTTCATCTAGGATTCTTTCCTAACAGTGTCATATCAAGAATCTCTCTTGAAAGTGCTGCAAATATTGCCTGGTTTGCTTATTTTTGCTGCTGTTGTTGGGAGAGAGTCAAGGTATGCAGCTAAGCAGGGAATCGACCTGTGCCCCTACCTCGGTGTCCCCAGAGAACGTGGAGTCACCCCTCCATGGTTTGGGTCTGCAGCCCTTACGGAGAAGCACGTGGGCCACTTCAGCATAAAAATATCTCTTTAAAAACTTTGTCTTCAGTCACTTTTTTTCTTAGACATTGTATGTGAATTTACTATTCTGCTCTACTGCAGAAGCCTGTACTGTAAATGCAGTTTATTTCCTCATCAGCAGAACAAATCTGACTCTGTGAAGTATATAGGAAGTTTCATAATGACTTTGGTGGGTGCTGGGGAGGCCCTCCTGGAAGGTCACAGGTTTTGTGCATGGATAGAAGGATGTAGGGCTGCATTCAGGATCACTCCGAGCTAAAGAGAAATTGCTTAATAAACTTAGTTTGCCATCAGAGGTAAAACAGTACCTTCAATCTAAATTGCATGAAAGCAATAGCTTATTTTTAATGACACTGCTTAATGCTAGGCTTGCTTTTTATTCTCAAAGCATTTTTTTTTTGCTTTGTGAAATAAAGATGCTGTAATGTCATTTTGAAGGTAGAGTCATCGGGAGAGGCTACATGTGTTTAAGAATAATGTAAACGAGGCCATGTGTTGGGTTCGGTTTGGTGTCAGCTGTTCATTGCTGATCTACAACTAGTTAATTTAATGTTCTCTGACATTTGCTCAAGAAGCTTTTTTCCTTTTGCCCTTTTTTCTGTTTCGCTGACAAGTGATTGCTGATGAATTGACTGATGAGAAGAATAAGCGAGTCTCAGGACAGCACAGAGCAATAAGCAATGCGTTAGGGGGCTGGAGGTCATTTACCAACCCTTTGCAAGGAAAGGGTTATTTTTAACCCCATGTAAAATTACAGGTTTATTATTTTGTTGGGCAGCTGCTTTACTGGTTAGAGACAACCAAGACAAATGGTGTTTAATGCTCCTGCGGGAGCTGGGGCTGCCTATGGGGCCAGTAAGTACTTCTGTGAGCTCTGCCAGTCTTAGCTGGGTGCACAGAGATAGCAGAGGCTGCTAATCTGATCTTCGGTTTCTTTGCTTTTTGGGACGAGCGTCTACAGGGAGTTGGGAGAGTAAAATATCCAGAGCATGAAGCAGGTGCCCCTGAAGCATTTGCAAAGCCCCTGTTTCTCCTTATCTATTAGCCCATCCCCAAGCATAATCACATCAAAGTTTTTCGAGGGAAAATTTAAAGCATCCTACTGAATAAATATAAGTGTTAAAAATGCTACAAAGGCTAACTCATTTGAATAGTCAAAATGCTTTAAGGTGCTATTTCCTATGAAAATCATGATGTAGAAGTAGAGGAACAGCAGATGCGCTAAATGCAATCGCACCGTGTGTAACAGCGGCACCCAGAAAGGAGCTCGGAGCAGCTTGTTTTCCCCTTTGCAGGTTTACAAAACGCTCGCCCGGCACCAGCATTTGATGCTGCCCAGCCCTTGGCTTGGCCGGAGGAGCTGGTGAGTTGGCGACACGCGAGGGATGCCCGGCTCAGGGCGCCAAGGGTCAGCCTTGATCCCCATCGTGTTTCACCCCACGTACACTCTCCTTTGGCTACAGTCTAAGACTGCCAGAGTTCAAAGTAATCCCGTTTCTTATCAGTTCTTGCCTATGGTAGTTCATCTTCAATAGCTGGCTTGGACCGGCACTTTTATAGCAGTATTAATTTCTTGCCTTGCACAAGGAGAAAACGAGGCTTGGAGAGTTATCTGCCAGCCCATGCATCCATCCTTCGGGAGGTCTGGGGATGTCTAAACTGTGCCTGTACCACAGTGGAGAAGGGAAATGTTGCTTTAGAAATGTTTCTTTGGCATTGCTATACCTAGTTGTAAGAATAATTTTATTTAAAAAAAAAAAAAATATATATATATATATATATAGGCAGGTCTGGTTCTGAGGGCATTGTGCAAAGGTGATTGTTGGGAATGTTACTGAATTTACCTGCCTTTCTTTCAGATTTTATAGCCCCATGTTTTCAAAATGAGATTTTAAGTCTGCTTGCTTGCAGTTTCCTGAAGAACCTTTCTGTGTCCTAACTAGCACCAGGGCTAGAGCTGACGAACAGGCACTAATTTCTGTAAGGATTCCTTTTTTTCCCAACTCTAAATATAACTCTGCCCTGGTGAGCAGAGCAGCTGCCGCCTTTGTCATCTCTTGGTGTCAGAATAATCCAAACGGGGACAAGCATGTGCTCTTTGAATGCATGCCTATGGCTGTCCCCCTCCTTGATGACAGCTTTGAAACCATGTTCGTGGTCCAAGTTGCAGTGGATCTGGCCCCAAACTGCCCTTGCATTTTGCTTGCCTGGATCTGTGCTTGCTGTGCTCCTCACAAGGCAGAAGCAACTTTAATTCTTTGAAAGAGGCCCGTCGTTTTGCTCTGTAAACGCAGTCCCTGTAGAAGTTCAACAGCAAACCTTGCTGTTCTGCAGGAATCCAGCACTGGTAGTTCAGAGGAAAAGCAGCGAGAGGGACCTGGGAAGCTGTTTGCAGAGATTAAGAAATGGCACATCTATAGCAGCCTGGTGACTGTGAGTTTGCACAAAAGAAACTGGGAGTAAAGGCATTGCTAAAGGTGTTAAAAACAGCACTGCAGAAGCTAGGAAATTCTGACATGGAAATCACAGAATTGGTTTGCTTGCAAAAATGAGATGCCTTTTGCTTTCACAAAGTTTCAGTGCCAATTGATGATTAATTCATCTGATGCAATTCCAAGTTTTGGCTGGTTTTTGTAGCCTTCTTTGCAGCACGGCCTCTAGCCTCAAACCTGGTCAGTCTGCTGCAGCAGCTCGTGCAGCTCCTCTTTGGAGCCCTAGTTCCAAGGCTTTCAAACTAGGCAGATCAACGCACTTGACAAAGAAGTGGAGAAAACGATGCGGCAATTATTAGTAAGCAGGCAAGTAGATAAGCAGGCCTGATAATTACTAATTTTTCTAATATTTGAGTCTCTACTGTTAGTTCGGAAGTAAGATTCTAAGATTCTAGCAACACACATCTGCATTCGTGTGTGGGTACATATGAACTAGTAGCAGGCTCTTTGTTCTGCGCTTCTCCAACCCTTGCTCCGGGCAGAAAAGAGTAACTGATTTTGCTGATGCCCATAAGCCTTGTCTCTGTCCCCCCAGCAGAGTCAATTGCTCCGATTGGATCTGTGGCTTAGCCGGTGTTCTTATCTGATGATAAGAACATTTATTTGATGATAAACATTTGGCGACATTCGTAGCATGGACCAGAATGAATATTGTTGCCTGGAGAAAAGAGAGTTAACAACATTAGAAGTGCCAGATGTGTAAGACCTCAGTAAAATGACTAAAGTGGACTAAGCTCTCAAGGTTTAAGTTCCTGTAAACGGCCTATTATTTTGCTTTGCATTGAACCTGTCAGCTAATTCTACAACCCGAAGATATCCAGAGTAACACCTTTCTGGGGTAGGTGTTTAGGCAGAGGTGAGACCTGACCTGGGAAACTAAATGCAGGATCTAAAATTGAGAAAGGGGTAATGTAGATGTGTGTAAAATTATGCAGGGATTTGCATGATGGAGGCCCTTGGGAGCATAGGCTGCTGCCTATTGATCTGATTGACGATTTACCTGAATTTTCCAGAGCTTGCAGGTCTTCTGGTTGACCTCCTTGCTACCATGTGGTTGTTAAAGGAGTAGTAAAAATAGTAGTATTAGTAACAGAAATATTTCACACAGAAATATCCACTTCTTCAAAGGATGTATGTCTCTGCAGAGATGATAAGAAACCAAGATGATAAAATCTTAGTAAGTCATGCTGCTTAAGATTTAAAAAGGTATTTAATAGGAATTGTTGAAATCCTTTGTGCTGAAAAGAGCTGAAATCTGAATTGTTCTGCCCCATGACAGCACTATTAAAGGACATTATATATATATATATATATATATATATTTCTGAATGAAGCTTCAATGCAAAAATTTGTTCCTCCACTTGAACATTTCTCGGGAAGGGGCAGAAGGCCGGAATGGCCCCTGGCTAAGAACAAGGAGCTCTCTAAAGGAGATGCCTGGGCCCCGGCGCTCGTGGGCATCACGCCCCTTCTCTGCCTTTCTCCATCGGCCCTATTTTGTCTTTAATTATTAATCAGTGGCCTGCTATGAATTTCCCTTTTCTGTTTGTTTTTTGTTGTTGCTTTTGTGGCAGACTAGGGTAAAGGCTCTGTATCCGAAATGTTAGTCGCGCCCTGCAGCACTGATTTTAATCCCCAGATCGATGGCCGCCTGGGCTGGTGTCACCCTGGCGAACCCTCCTAATTAGGAGCATAGGATTTGCCACAGCACATTAGGCCGACGGTCCGCTGAGCCCCACCGGCCGCCTCCGGCAGCGCCCGGAAAACAGGCACCGCGGCCCAGAAAGTTGCTCTTAGATCAATCAGGGCCATTCTTCATTAGAAAGAGAGGGAACTGATAACCAGCATATCTGTAAGTGCTCCTTACGCATATACGTGGCCTTAAACTCCAAATCCCTCCAACTGGGTCCTGTTGGGCGTTTCTTAAAGTCTTCAGGATCAGACAAATACCTGTGGTACCAGGGAGCAGATCTGCTCGTGTGATGCAGGCCACCTTGGGGAACATCTAAGGGGTCCTCGCTCTTCGGACTCCCTTTTCCTCTTGTCACACTCTCTCCACACAGATATGGGCACTGCCCTTCTCGGCACGTTTTCTTTTGATGCAGGGCCAAATGCGCCGTTTGAACACTTACCCAGCTGCTATACGTCTTCACTATATAGTTGACACATAGATCATTGTATAGGAAACACTTCCAAGCACTTTAATTGGAAGCGGGAAGAAGCGAGCTGAAAGCAGGGCCCTAATAGGCAATTGAATTTAGAATGTTATCAATCAGTAGAAGATTTGGTTAGATTTACATTTGCGAAACAGATGGCCGGCTGCAAGATGATGAGATTAGGATTATTACGTTTGTGGAAATTAATTCAACACTTTTTAATTTTGAAAATATAAAAAAGATCCTCGTGTGGTCTGCTAACCACTTAGCTGGAACAATATATGAAGGCCCCCTTCTTCTTCAATGTGAAATATGGCAAAGCTCTAGCTATGGCTGAATGGTAGCTCAATTTCTATTGCATTTAGCAATATGACAAATGACATAAAACAGAAATGCTGCCACCTATGGATAAATAGTTGTTAGTCCTTTAAAATATGAGAATTCTATATCCAGAAAATCCCTTTATCAAAACATTTCAGGTCATTTAGATGTGGAGTGTGTGTACGTTCATCTCTCCCTCTTCCTCCTTGAAAAATGCTGGAAATCTACCCCTAGCTTAAGTTTTTAAAGTGTTTGAAGTCTCCTTAAAATTTGACTACTGCTTTTGATGGCCAAATGAGACGAGCTCTCGTGAGAATCTGCCTCTGATCGGGATGCTGAGCCCTTCAGAGAGACCTCGTCTTTCCGGGCGTCTTCGGGAGCCGGGCTTTGCCATGCAAATTAGAGCTCGGCTGTCACAAATTATTTTTCACCATCCTAAAAACGCAGCTTAAAATAAAAATAGGGCTTTCAAAACTAGGTCACACCTCAGATTTGTCTAGCCAACTGTCCCTTTTCTGACAGCGCCCAAGAGCAGAAACGTTAGAAGAGCAGAGAAGAGGAAGAGAAGCATTAGTAGGACACACAAATGCTTTTTGGAAGGATGATCAACCTCTTCTCATTCTTCCCACTGCTGTGAATTATCTGCAGAAACGTCGGAATTCATTTCTGCTTTTTCTGGTTGGTTTTGGTGCCACATTCCTGTTCAGGAGAGCTAAAGGTCTGCAAGGTTTGATCAAAGTAATTGCGACTCGAGTGCGTGCTTGAGGCAAGCCAAGTGTTTTCCTCCAGTCTGAATCCTGCTTCCTCCCTCTGTTTTCCCTCCCTCTCCAGATCTTGGCCTCTTGGTAGGTGAATAGGCTGCTGGAGGCTTGGGGGGGATTTGGGGAAGGAGGGAGAAAAAGAAGAAAAACGGCGCTTTGTTATAATCCAACAGAGCGAAAGACACTTGGGTCTAGAAACATTCATATTTCACCTGCTTTAAGAAAGAGTTCACAATTTGATTTAGTTTTCGGAGCCTTTAGTTTTCCTGTTGTTGTCGCCCCTGTTGCCAGCGAGGGCATTGCTGCTGCTGGCACCAAGCTGGTGCCCTCAGTGCGCGGTGCAGACGGGGCCCGGCCAGCCCCGGCCATGAAGTCCCATCTTTGTCACGGGCTGCCGAGCTCCCCTGGCCTTCTCGGACAGAAAAGGAGGCTCCAGAGCAAGGCAGAAGGCCAGGAGCTGCAAAGATCTCATCCCTGCAGCAAACTGCTGCTGTTGGCTCCTAAAAGCCTTGGTAACGTCTGCGTCCTCACTGTCTGGGTCAGACAGCCTGGCATCTTCGTGCTTTGTGGCAGTTGAAACGGAGTCAAGCGCCCGCGGGATGAATTTAATATGTATTTTTTTTTGCATTTCTTATTGCTTCCCAACTGTCAACACCATTTTAGTAGATTAGTGCTCATGTTTTTTTCAGAAGGCGGTCGAGAGCAGCGAGAATGAGTTTGTGCGTGGGCTGCTGCCCTGCAAGTCGGATTCTGCTGCGGGGTTTTTTAGCTGCCACGTGGGCAGCCAGGGGCACCCGCTGCCCGCGGGGATGGAGCTCAGGACACGCAGAGGGTCCTGCTTCTCCCCTGGGCCACCTTGTGGGGGATACAGCCGAGCTTGGAGACACGGCGGCTGCGGAGCTATTGACTTTTCGGGAGGCAGTTAAAAGGCCCGGATAGGTTTTGTCCTGGCAGAAGGGCTCTTGTCGAAAAACAAACAGTGAAACCTGTCGGGCGTCTATCCCTCGCCTTGGCAAGAGGGGAGGTGAAGGTGTCGCCGCTCCTCGCCTTGTCAACATTTGCAGTTTTTTTGATATAAAAGGAAAGCCGGGCGGTTTCCAAAGGACAGGTCTGGGTTTTGTACTTTAAGGCTTGCCCGCCGTGCGTGGTGGTGGCGTTTGTGGGGTTTCATGCAGTGGGATCCTGCCAGGGGGCAATCCTTGATCTCTCCTCCAGCTCCTGCTCAGGAAGAGAGGCGACTTTTGCAGGTATCCGCTTAAGGGCTAATCCAGCCATATATTTTTTTGAGCTTATGTTTGCCATAGATATATTTTCCAAAACTTTGATCCATAACATTAATTCTCCGAAGTTCAGAAAATCGTATGTCTGGATTTTTGTTGGTCTCTTCTAAGTGTAAAGGAAAGCAGCAACATTTTGGATTTCCATCCAGAGTGTCAATCCCCCAAAGCAAAGGGAGCACTTAGGCTGCGGAGTTGTCCTCTGCTGCGAGCAGAACGTCTCTTCTGATCACGCAAGAGATCCTGCAAAAATCCAGGCAGAATTTTTTAAAATATCCTCCTCATCCATGCAGCACATGGCACAAAAGAGCAGCCACACTGCAGCTTGCTGCAAGTCACCCTTAGAGGTGCCCAGCGCACACAAGAACACACGGATCCTGCTTGAAATCTCCTTTCAAAGCAGTGGGGGTGGAAAGGAAGAGCTGCCGGGGGGGCCGCAGTTGCCAACCCAGGGAAATGTGACGGCCGGAGAAATCTGAGCATGGTGCACGCGGGTCTTCAGCTAAAATTAACCGCCCGGCCGTCGCCGGCCCGGGTATATATCGCCCTGGGAGGGCAGTCCCCTTGAGGAGGAGGAGCGCGCTGGGCGCCGGCAATATACATTCATGCTAAATATGCCAATAAGTAGCATGAACTTCCGAGTCCCCGCTCGTGGGAGAAGTAAATTTTCCTGTGATCACTATAAAACAGTAAGCAGATCTCGGCTCCTTAATAAGGGTAGCGGTGCTGGGCAGCAGGGCTCTAACTGCAGCCTCAGCAGGGAGGATTTGTTCCCTTATGCTGCTGCTTAAGGTCTTCTGTGGTTTCTAATGCAATGCCTTTTCCAATGTAATGTAAAGCCCTTTTTCTGTTGCTGGTTGTGCATAGCAGTAGATGTGAACGGGCTTATTTCTTAGGTGAGCCCTGTGAAAATAACCTGGCGCGTGTTGAAGACTTGCTAGAAACTGTGTGTGAGAGGGGGAAGGGGATGACTGCTTTTGCTTATAGCCCAGGGTCAGTTTTGTTCCGTCGGCGGGAGCTCAGCTGCGTTTCTTGGCTGCTGCCCGGGGGTTTTGCTGCTCGGCCGGGCAGTCTCCACGCGTCTCGCTCGGGGCCACTCGCACGGGTACATGCAGCCTCGCTTCTGTGCATGCTTTAAAATGAGGGGCCTCGAGGAGCGGCCACGCGTTGGGCTCCGTGTGGGGGTCCCGCTGGGAAGGGGGCTCTGCGTGGCCTGGGAGCGTCGGCATGGGCATCGCTCCGCCTGCGGAAATGTCACCGCTCCGGTTGGGAACGTCGCACCCTCTGCAGAGACCCTCCCGCTCGGCACTGGCATGCGAAAGCCCAGCACCCGCTGCAGAAAGCTAAATGTATGGTTTTTGAGTGTGCTTTTATATAGTTTTAGGCAATTCTCAGTAGGGAAAAATAAAAGCAGTTCAGGTGAGGCAGTTTAAAGCACATTACTTGTTTAGGCTTCCCAAAAGGTTTGCTCTAAGCAGTGTTGACGGGAGGCTGTGTTAAGGACTTGGGAGCTTTGCAGCCCTGCTTGGAGCAGCCCCTTGCTGCTGAATAGCAGCCATATGCATGAGAATAGCTCTCCCCAGCTGGGACTAAGGCTTTGAAGGGCGAGAAAGAAATAGCCCCGGTGGTGGTTGTTTAAATTACCCTCTTTTTATTGAGCTCTCAAAGGGTAGTTAATACGTGCAAGTGGCCACTGGGATGTAATATTCATTGGGCTACCTCCCACCGCACGATTAATTTAATTTAAAGCTGGCCCAACAACCACTTCCCCATGTGAGTAAAATAAATCACTTAGATTAGTTCCACTTGCTAAGAGAGGCGCGATTGCCGAAGACTTGGGTTGGTTACAGCTTCATTCCCCAAAGCTGAGCATAACTGGAAACACTGCTTGGCTGCACTTAGCTTAAGTGCTGATATTTTGCTACCGCTAAGTTAGGTACTTAGACCTGTATCAAGTTGTTGCCCGTATTTCTAAAGGGATTGAAGCTGTCTCTACTTTCGGGAAGGTTATTTTACCTTTCTCCATGTACCCCTGCACCCTGGTACCTGGTATTTGCACCCCTGGCTTCTGGTATCCCCAGATTTGCAGTTGCTGGTAGACTTGATGCCAAGGTGCTTGCAGGGCACGTGGAGCGAGCAGGTCAGCACACGAAGCTGCTCAGGGTGCAGAACCTCAGCGTGGTGGCCACGAGGACAGGGGAGCTGAGATGCTACAAAGAACCCGACCTGCTCTGCGAATGCACCTTTCTTTGCTTCAGTATTCAATTTTGAGATATGGTCTTCTGAGGCCTGTCCTGGACATGAGAGACAGGGCATCTTAGTCCAGGTAGAAATGTTCCTTGAGGGTGGAGCTCCAATGGTCTCCCAGCTGGGAAGCAAGTTTTTTCTTCCTCTGAGTCTTCTCTCTCTCTCTCTGTCATCTGAAACTTGTTGAAATCTGTACGTTTAATGTTATAGAAAGGGAAAAATATAAAAAAAAGCATTGGATTTCAGAGTGCTGTAGTCTTGCTGATTGAACACATACTGGTCTTCAGCTCTTTTTCTTTACATAAAACTTTTAAAGGCCTTAATTTTTTTTATTTTTCTTCTCCAAATCTTGCTCAGTTCATGCAATAGAGTTTTGCCTATAGCTCATAATGCACAGAATATTTCCAAAATCAATATTTACGTGTAATGTTCTTAATCCAACCCTGATGGAATCAATGTTTACCTGTAAAACTCTTAATTCAAAACTGCTGGACTGAAAGCAGAAAGGAGAGAGGGGGGAAAAAAAAATCTTTCCCATTTGTTTTCAATTTGTTTCCTGGCAATTGGGTTCCTAAGATCACAGGCTGTGGGGTAAAAAAGCTACTAAACAGCTGAGTCTGCCTCTAACCAGAGCCAGAGCTTTGAGCCTACTTAAATACTCCACGGGCTGATCCCTGTTAAACTGAGCGGTCTCATTTGCCGTGGTTGTAATGCTCTCAAATAATGATTTTTGCTTGATTTTGGTAACTAAAACGGTGAAGCTGCCTTCAGCGCTTTTATACTGTGTAAAATTACTGCAAAGCTTTACAAATCTGTGCTAGCCTATTTAATGGAGCAGCAACCAACCTCCTGAAGGTTTGCACTGTGTTTTATCTTTCGAGCTTGTGCATTGTTTGTATCAATATTCTGAGACTAGCACTTAGGATGGGAAGTATAATTTACCTCCCATCAGCTGTCTCTTAAATGTAGACAGTTTTATTTCCAGAGAGATAATTGGAAAATTATGGTTTGCTTCAGATTTATGCAGGCCAAGTTTTTAGAGCTTGCAACAAATTATTGTGTGTATGACTTACGTTTCCTCCCTTTCATTTCATATTTGCTGGGTGCATTTCACTTGTGGATTGTAATTGGTTGGGTACTTTATGTTGTGGGCTTTTGTATTCTTTAATTAGAGGACTGCTCAGGTTCTTTTCTTGTGAGTATTAAAACACAAATGATTTTGTAATGCATTTGCCAAAAGGATCCAGGAACACTCAAGAAGGGAACATATCTGAAAAACATGGATGTGCCAAGGTAGTCATATATGAATGGAAAGTTTCTCAGCAGTGTTTTCCTAGTCCTTTTATTATTGTTTTTCCAATTATTTGCCTGTTTTTGAACATTTGAAAACACGGTGTGCTTCATTTTTCTTGTGTCTCGAAATAGCAACCATTGTACGTTTTTCCTTCTTGTTTGTGTGGAAAAGGAAAAGAAACATTAGGAATCGTATTTGTGTACTATGTTACAAAGCCTCGCAACAAACAGGTTTTGGAAAGCATCCTGGAAGGTTTCCATGATTACCTTAATATATGCCATAGAAATGAGCAGTGACTGTGGAGGGTCACTACAATTGAGCAGCGGCCTTGGGTAACACTGCGTCCATAAGAATGCCACTAAGCTTGCCAACGTGGAGCCCCGTCAATTAAAAAATAAACCTCATTCGCACGTGTGTTTTGCATTTTGCAATGTGCTACGGTGCACTGAAGTTCAAAATAGACTTAGTAAGCAGATCTGTATTTTCCTGCAGAGGGTTTTATAAAGGAAATGATGCTCCATTCCTTTAAATACCTCCTCGATAGGTCTTTTCTTTGTCGTGGTGTGTTTGCCACCTCATATGTAATGAGATGTGATGCAACTAGCATTAAAGCTCTGCTTGCTGCTCGGGTACCAAACACACACCTCGAGCTTCACACGCGGAGCTGCAGAGCCTGTTGGTTTGCAATGTGTGACTGGGAAGTGCAGCAGGTCCTGACTGCAACAGGGCTTAATGCAGTAGGAAACAAATGTGACGGAGCAGCTTTGTGAGCCCAAACTCTTGTGTTTTCACATGGTTTTTGCTTTGAAGCCCTCTTGACTGGCTCTCAAGGCTCCGCTGTAGTTTCGGGATCTACCAGGAGGGGATTGCTTTCGCCCTTCCCATTCCTGCCGTATTTTAGCCAAAATACCGCTCAATTTGTACTCCAAAATTCCTCGCTCAGCCCTTTCTTCTCTTTGCTAAGCCAGCGTGAAGCGATTCCTTTATAAGCAGCCCAGCGACGGGGGCCAAGCCTTGCGCCGGGCGCGCGGAGCGGCGCTCGCCGCCGCTGCGAACCGAGGCCGGATTGGGACGCGGCCGCTTTGTCGGCTTTGTTTGCAGCTCGCTAGCTTTTGGGAGGAAATGCCGGTAATTTAGGCTTGCCTGACAGACCAAAATCAGTTCTCCAGGCCTGTTGGAAACAGCAAAATGGTGCTCGCCAGCGAGGGGAGGCTTCAAGCCCTTGGAGGGCTTGCTAGGTAGTGTCGCAAGGTAGGTAACATTGTGATATTCCTCAACGTGCAACTTCTGTTTTGCCTCATCTGGCCCAGAAGCATCTTTTTCCTGGAAAAGCCTCTCTAAAGCTTCTCGATGACAGGTGTAGGAAAGGGAAAGTGCAAATTAAACTTTGCAAAGGTAAAAATGGTAAATTGCTCCACAACGTGTTATGGATGCAGAGCGTGCGGCTGAGTGTCTGACGAGCCGTGCGAGCTGAAACATTTCTGGAAGTTTGCTATAGTCTTCTCTGAGCTTTGATGTCAGATTTCTGAATAGGAAACCCTGCTCTATAGTAAGCTGAAAACTTGATCTGCACAATGCCCTGAATTTTAATGGTGCCGGCTTTTTTCGGGCGGCTAAAAAGCAGTCGCCTTTTCTCAGCGCCCGCCAGGCTGATGTAAGCAAAGCTTGCAACTCTGGCTCTTAGCAGTGATTGCTAACAGTTGCTTTTTTGTTTGTTCCTCTTCCTCCTCACAGATTTATACCGACTGGGCTAATCACTACCTAGCAAAATCTGGCCACAAGAGGTTAATAAAGGATCTCCAGCAAGATGTGACTGACGGCGTTTTATTAGCTGAAATTATCCAGGTTGTAGGTGAGTGACTTTCTCTTTCTGTACCATGTATCCTCCAGCTTACTTAGAGACCCACCTTCTTTATCTGCTACATAAATATCGAGAGGAAAAACACAATAAACTGCATAGAGATAAGTTTTCCTCGGAGATTTTGCTAATTAATTTGATAAAGCGTCTCAGAGAATCGCAGCAAAAATATTTGATGTTGCTGATAGGATCTGCTGACACAGCAATATCATTCTGCATAGCTGCGTGTTCAAAAGCAACTGATGAGGGGTTTTCTTTCTGCTAGGCTGCTTTTAGCCTTTACTGTCTCTATTTCTTACCCCTTTTTGGGACTGCTCTAGCATAATTCACAGTGACAAGAGGCAGCTCTATTCTTTCTATGGCCTCCTACTTCCAGTTGGATGTGAAAAAAATCCCTCTGCATAGCTTGAAGACAGTAAAAGATATGGGTTTTATGTGAAAGAGAGGAAATCTTCCATAATGAATTTTTAAATGAGGAAGATCATTTATCATAAGGATGCGGACATAGCTCAGTCTTGCAAGTCTTGCCTTCCCTTAATTTTCACTAATATTATTAGATAATGGAGATATGAAGCAATTTGCCACTTTGGCCCCACACAAAGCTACATATTCTCTCCCTCTCCCTTGGGCCTGGACCCTTCATTAGTTCCTTCAGAGGCTCATCCATCTTGTACTTGGGATGCCACAGAACACATGCATGGCCCAGTGGAGACTGATGGAAGCAGAAAGGCTGCTAATAGGAATTAGGATAACCATTGTTGGGAGCAGGACTGGCAGATTGGAGATGCAAATTAAGAAGACAGCAGTGAAGGAACAAGACATCAGTGCATGCATATTTATATGTGTTGGAGATGCTGGAGAAAAAAGCTTGCTCCTCAGTGTAAGGTACAAATGTGTAAGGTGCAGGAAATCAAGAGACCCACCAACTCCAGCAGAGCCGGCCTGCCATAAATCAAACACATTTTCCTCTTTGTGTGTCGTAGAGCTGTAATACATCCCAGTAGCTTTCTATGGACTAACCATGTAGCTACCGACATATAAAACTAGGGCAAGAGGTTTTGGTTTTCAAACCCCCAGGATGGTTAGGGGCTTGCTCCCTTCGTGCCTACACGCAGCTACCCTGTGTCAACAGTGTTGTGCAAAACCTCTGTGTGGGAAAAGGCGTAGGAGTAGCACCATCAAAGTAAGTTAAAATGGTTCTATCAAGTATTTAAAAATAGTTGCTTGAATATTGGCTTGTGAAAATGATTGTAAAATTCAAAATAGTCCCTCTGAAATACTCCAAGGTATCCTTTACTGCATTTCATAGCTGTCTCCGAGCTACCTTACTCGTAATATTAATTAGGTCGGCAAGGCACAGCTTTCAAAAGTTAAAGATAAAAGATTTCCTCGCCAGATGATGTTTTCCATGTGAAATAAGGTTCATACTCATTCTGGTCCTCTAAATTAGCAGGGAAAGGCAGTCATTTGTGTCCAGCGGGCCTCTCCTTGACAGAGATGGTGACAGCTTTCACGCGTAGAAGATGCTGTAGGCGTAGCCTAGAAAACACCAACATTTTTCTTTTGATAAACAACACTGCATACTAAAGAAGCTTCTAAATGCAGGGCAGGAGCTTTTGGGGTTTTTCTTACGCTGTGCTTTTTGTTGTGTGTGAAAGCAGCTATGAAGACGCTGCCTGGATGGAGTATCTAGAGATTATTCAGTCACCAAAACTGGTTCTGGTTCCATTGCTAGTGATACAATTTTATGGGTGTTCATCTGCAATTCACCTTGAAATCTTGCTATTTCAAATTCCAAGCAGATGGGTAAAATGAAGGTGTGGTTTTTAATGAACACTCAATATAGTTAATAATGATGCAGATAAAATGATTGGAAATAAATAGACCTTTCTGCTTACCTCTCTCAAATGAAATACATGTGTATTTAGGGAAAGGGAATAGTTAGTAACAGCAGGCAGGTTGTTCTTGCCCCCTAGCATCCAAACAGCGAGCAAATCTAAAAGATGTTAAACCAAGTATTACTGCTCTTACTGCATTTGACTTCAGAGGCTCTGCCTTCCAGACTTTAAAACTGCTAGATATGGGCTAGTATGGAAGTGTGTGTTATGTGATAACAGTTCATTCTTTTTTCAAATCAATTAAAAATGTATTAGTAACATTCTGTTTCTTTTTTTTTAACCACAAAATTTATAAAGGATATATATTTATAAGGATATAAATGCATGCCTTAGTAACCTCCCAGAAACATAGTAGTTGTATCTAAATTAATACATTCAATTATCCTGGATCGGTGCATCATCTAGTTTTGGTAATATCGAATTATCAGTCTGTTTCATGTAAGATTCTTCAGTTTTCAAACTCAGGATTGATGCTAACATATACTGTAACCCAGGCTAGTAGGATTTTTTTTTCCATTGATACCAAGAACGTCTTGTGGACTGTTTTATATGATCTGATATAATCAAAATCAGATGCGATACAAAGCTGCAGACATTATCTTAATGTTGGATCTTTCTGCAGTAGTTCCCATGAAGTGTGAAACATGCAAGTTGGGGTTCTGCTGGCCAAGCAGTGCAGCACTGGGGCAGGTGGTGCCTGCGTTGCTTGGCATAGATAGACCATGTAACCTGCATGCCTAAATATTTGGGACCTGCTTCTCTTGTGATTAAATTTAAGTACACTCTCTTAAGCAATAGTAAATCCTTGGTCTAATTCTAAAGATCCTTTTTTGTGGTCATTCCATATAATTGTCCCACTTCAAATTCGTCCTGTGGCTTTTCTCAGTTCACGTGCATGAAGATGGTACTCTCACCTTGGCAGGGCAGGCTCAGAGGGTTATATTTCAAGCCAGGCTCTCTGGACCAAGCCTAAAAGTAATCCCTAGAGTTGTGTTCCTTGATCATCCTTTATGGACTGGCAAGTAAATTCAAAGAGCTCTCTGCAACTTTTAATGCTAGACATTGCTTTTCATTTGTGCTTTCATATATTTTTGGCTTGCAGTTTCACAGTATACCTTCTACCAAAATAAAACCCAAATATTACGGGTACCGCTTTCTCTGCTTTAATAAAATACTGTCAGTGAAAGCACTATATCTATATACTATTACTTTTATTACAGACTTTGTCTTGTTTGTTCTGTCTGGCTCAGGAAAGAGGATGAGAGAAACTGTCTCCAGACTTCAGTCTTAACCTTGATTAGACTCCTTTCAAGTACTAGTTATGACCAGGGCAAATTCATAGCAATAAGGCTTTATCAAACTAATATGCTATCAATTTTTGAAATTGCTGCAAATTTTAATTTATAAACAAAGATATTGCATGATGCAAATCTGAGAAAGAGTGAGTAAAAAAATCTGGAGGCAGAGGTTTGGAAAACAAGAGGTAGGAAATCACATTTCTGTGTGACCAAATATGAAGTGAAATTAGAGGCCTGGTTCTGACTGATCTCTAATGTCTTTTAATATCTTTTTCAGTTATGCCATACAGTGGCATAAGAAGTACTGTGACACCTTAATATATCAAGGGAGGAATGCCAGGCAGGAATAAAGGAGTTTTACTCCTTCTGTTTTTAACATTATGACTGCTATTGGGAAACTGTCCCAAATTTGATGTTCCCAACCAAAGAATGACAGAAAATTAGACAGAACTCTGATTGTTGCCTGGAGATTACGTGACAGGAAGAAAACAGGTCTTAAAACAAAAGAATCAACAGCACGCAAATCTGTTCAACTGATCAAAGAAGTGATTGCAGTGAAATAAAAAAAGTTTGATTGTAACTGCTTGCTCAGGCTAGTACACAAATGTTATTTCAGGGTGAAACCAAGCAAGTTCAGGCTCAATCTGCTGCTTCCACTTGGGTCTTTAAAGATCGAACCCCACTATTTTTTCCACAAATTGAGTTACAGGTGAGCCATCAGATGTCAATCTGATCAATGCAGATGTAGTGCATGCTTTCCTGCCCTGGAGTGATGCAGTTTCCAAAGTCTGATTTATTTATTTATGTATTTTGTAGTATAAAGGAGTTGCCCGACCCTGTACAAGATGTCAGAGCAGTTGTCTGCTGACTCCAGCTGTCTCTGGAGGCCTGGCCCACGCGAAAAGTCCAGCTGCTCTTCGTGATGGGTCTCAGTGTTTCCCACACTCGCTTTCATTGGACAACCCCAGCCTGAAACCCCCTTAGTTAACTAGCAGCAAGTGCTCTGGAAATAACTGGCATAAATGTTCTCGGGATAGATTTTGCTTTACTTTTTCTCTTTGCTTTGCAGCAAACGAAAAGATTGAAGACATCAATGGCTGCCCCAAAAATAGATCTCAAATGGTAAGTATTCAAGTGGTCTGTTTTTTGCGTGGGGGTGGGTGAACATTTAAAATGTGTGACTTAAATGTCTAAGTGAGATTGTTAGAAACAACTTTCAGTGGAGTTTCTCACACCTGTGAAGGAAAAAGGTATAATTTGCCACAGAACATTAACATGATATTTCTTGCCCCCCTTGTATTCCACAAGAGTTGAATTAGGCCTTATCATTTAAGTATGTGTTTACAATGGCACCTACTCTTACCTTGATATTTTATTTTTCTGAAATATCGCCTAGTTAAACAGAACATGTAAAACTAAAGTGCTGCTTCTTTGTCTCGACAATAGCATTGCAAAAGCAGAATTGGGTATATATTTTAAAAATGTTTTAAGATCCCTTTATCTTTTGAAAATAATGACAAGAAATGGCCCAAACTTGCGAAATAACTACTAATAATAACCCCTCCACACACACAATCCATTTTACAGGCTTCAAGATTTGTTTTAATTCTGTATCTCCTTTTTGACTGATTCAATTTGAAAAATAAGCTCTTTTGTATAGTGTCTTTACTAGCTATTTTGTAATGTATCTTTCTGGTATGTAATATTTGAAACAGAAGAAAAAAACATAGTGTTGTAAAAATAAAAGCATGCCATACGTTAAGAGTATCTCTGCTATGAGTATTGATGAAGATAAGACTATAGACAGAACTTCACTGAGAACGTAAGAAGGAAGAAAATGAGGAATCTCACGTATTCCTTTGTGGATATTTTGGTATCTTTTACGTATGTGGAGCTATTCTGGTGTCTTTTGTTTTTATATCATCTCCCAGTTGCCCCCATCCCCAGGTCTTGGTTATGGCTACTGATGTATTAAATAAAGGATTCCAGCTTTGATGAGAGTTTGTCGTCATAAGGCAGCCACTGCACTGGCCTCTGCTCTTCTGCTTTGGCTTTTTGTTTATCTCTTGGGAGTTACCTATCTCCTTTAGTTTATCTGTCTCCTTTATCTCCTGCACTCCTTACAAAGCAAGCCATCTACGCAGGTTTATCGCTGCTGCTTTTTACTGCTTTGAAGAGATTGCTTGCTATTCTTGTTGTAACCACGGCAGCTGTCTGTGTACAGTATAAATAACTGAGAAAATGTTGACAATTACTATTAATGTTCTATGAATGTATCATTAAGAGCTGAATTTCGTTTAGGACTGGACAACTTCCCTAATACGGTAGCTGAAAGTTCAGAGTATGTCGCTTTTCTCCAGGAAGGAACAGAGCTATTCTGCTTTATACAGGTAGATGCCACCCTGTAGGTTGTTTACAGAAGTCAGATCTAGTTATAAAAGCATCAGAAGGCATGTGCTATATGAGGAATTGTGAAGTGTTGGGAGGGCTTTACGTTTATTCTGACTGCTCATTGAAGAGGGCAGGGTGAGTAAAGCTGGCTGCTCTGTGTCACCCTACTCCTGAGCTTAGGGCCTTCGTCAAAGTGCTTCCCCATGGTCGTCCCACCATGGGAGACACAAGGGTTGTGCTTGGAGCTTGCTTTGCTCAAGCGCACAGGCTGTCAGAGCTGAGGTGAGACCTTGAGAGCCTTCACAAAGTGCTGGGAAAGGTGGTGGGCATGCGGGTGCTCACCGTGTTTGAGACGAGTCTTCTCCAAGTTTCCTGCACTTCAGGAAAAGAACGTAAGTCATGTTGTAGGTTTAAGTTTGGCAGCCTGCATCCTTTGCATTTTGATGCATTTTAATATATCACTGCCTAGCTTTTGTTTTGCTTTGTTTGTTTATTTCATAGAATCATTATAGTTGGAAAAGACCTTCAAGATCATCAAGTTCAACCGCAAACCCTTCAGTCCTCTACGTTTCTGTAGTGTAGGTACTTCTCTTAACAAAAGCCTATAATTGTCATGATCAGTTCCAGCTGGCACACATTAAGTCCTGTGGTGAACTGAGGATGTAGTAGTATGGAGTACAGGTTCTGCAGCCAAGAAAATGTGGAGCCTGTTACCACAATTGCCCTTTGCTGTGTAGAATGAAGCATAAGAAAATATTGGCTCACTTCTTGAAAAGTGCATAAAGGAGACTAAAACAAAACCACTTTCCTCTTCTACCCATTTTTGGAATAAGATAGTTGTAAATAAGCATAAGTTCTTATCACTTTTACATTTATAAAATGTTGAAGGGATTTTTAAATCATAGCCTTGAAGGCAAAGAAGAGGGGAGATATTTGCTAATATAAGGACGTTCTAGTAGACACAGAGGGCAGCTGATCACTGCTGGAGCTGGCACTGCTGCAGGGGGTGGAAGAAGCCAAAACCGGTGTGTCATATAGGAAGGGTAGGGTTTTCCTTCCACTTGGAGCACAAAGCCAAGAAATACTGAATGTGGCAGAGGAAAGAGATAAGGAACATCTGGATATGTTTAAGAAAAAGTATGAGTAAAGAGGAAGGAGAAAAGAAAGTTGATTTTTTTCAAAGTTGGAAAAAAAAAGAAGGTTGAAGTTTCGCAGAGCTCTAGAGTGAACTAAAATGTGAAGTGTCAAAGTTGGAGAAGTGGAGTGGACAGCAAACCTGTCAATGGTGAAGGGAAAAAAGATGGGGAATTCTGTAGGTGGATAAAGGAGACTCTCTGCTCTCTGCAGGCTCAGCCTGGGGAAGTTATGGGGCATCCAAGACAAGAAACTGGAGAAACAGGAAGGAATGTAGGCTCAACCAAGACCACAATTCTCTCCTATAAATAGAGTAGGAAATAACTGTGGTTCTTATGTGGTCTTTGTGGTTGTTTTTTGTTATTTTTTAAAAGCGATCACTTTATGTCAATATATGTATCTGTGCGTGATGGAACCATCTAGGACAAAGAGGACATATGTATCTTTTTTGTGGGTTCACCTGAAAGTTTTTCAAGAATTCTCCATTTCTGATGCAGATATTAAGTCCTACTGGTAAAATACTGTTCAGCCTTTTCTTCTACTGATCATCTATCTCACAAATATAACGAATCCCTTATAGCAGAATGGGCCAGACTCCACATTTCTTCCCAAGAACTTTATAAAACTGGAAACCAAGGCCATTGGTTTTTATATGTTCACTTCATTTGCAAAGAAACCTCATTCCAGTGATGGCAGCTGTATTTTATTTTATTATTCGACTATTTTCTTGTTTTCTGGAAATGTTCTGGAGTGTATTCTGGGCACCCGAGTCAAAGTACAGATTGTATAAAAATTCTACAGCCTGGTAGGTCCTCTGTTTTTACAGTGAGCAGCAATTAAGTGTTTCAATTAAGTGTTAAAGCTGGTTGTTCACTTCCATCCTTGGTGCGACCCTTGCCAGCTCCACCTCCTGCTACATGTCTATGATCTGGGGGAGGAAGAGAGCACCTAAAAAGGCCTCAGCACGAATGCTGCTGTGGTATGGCCCATACTTGAAGTGTAGAGATGAGGAAGGATAAATGAGGCTTGGCAGGGATAGTGTGAGGAGCAACTACCCACATCAACCATGGAGCGGACTCTGTGTAATATCCATTAGGAGAATGAGAATGAAGTTTAAGTATTCTTTGCTTCTTTTACCACGAAAATCATCATTGCTAGTTTTGAAAACTGCCATTTTTGTCTCCTAAGTTGCCCTGCAGCTGCACCGGAGCTGCTGTTCATCCAGCACGGGAGGATGTCCTGGGCACACCGTGGCGGCCTTCAGTTGACTCCTAGGCTTGCTGTTTCCAGATGTTTCCTGGTTACTGCTAAACATACACCCCCATGTTACTCACAGTCCTATTTATCACTGCTACAACCCACTTGTCACCTTTCCCTGTGTGAGAACGAACTGGTCGTGGGCATTAAAAATAGCAGCATGACCAGGCCTCCTGCTTCACCCCTGCTCTGTCTCTCTTCTTGGAGAACTGGCATCCACTCAGACCTGCTCCTCCAAACAGCCTCTTTTTTATACATCCACTGTTGTCCCAACGTTGCCATGGCTGGCTGCAGTAAAAATGCAGAGGCTGTTCCTGCCCCCCCAGATTGATGGGAGCCGAGGCCCGGCCGCCGGGCCGCCCGTTTCTGCCAGTGCAGGGAATGTGCTGCTAATTCAGGCAAGGAGCTCGGCACCAAAGATCAAAAGCATCGCAAGCATTTTTGTTTTCTTCCCCCTCTGCAAATTCCTGGTGTGGGATTTTTGGGAATGCATACCAGCAGTTAAAAATAGTCAGGTATTTTCGAGTAAAACTTCTCCAAGGTTGCTCTGAGAAACAGACTAAAGGGAATTTTTGTGTCTTCTGTTAAGCCTTTCTTCCCCAACCCTGCCCTGCATTAGTTGGCCTGTATCTTTGCTGTCAGGGCAGCTTTAGCATTTTAATCTCCTTAATGTAACTGTAGGAACAAATGGGCATCTTCTGACTGCGGCCAGGCAGCCACCTTAGCAATGCCTGAGACTGCATTTCCCTTAAAACTTCCTCACGGGTGAGCCTAAAAAACACATTTTCCCAAGAGGCTGATGCCTCAGCCCTCTAACAGAGGTCTCCTAAGATGCTCTTTGCATCCACTGCTCTGTAATAAATATCATAGCTCGGCTTTTGCATGTTGTCACTTAGAAAAGCATGATTTATGGTAGAGATGACCCACCAGACAGTGTAGACTTATATTTCTTTCTTTCTGTGTCTTTTTGTTAAGATTCATCTTACTGTCTCTCTTTCTTCCCCCCCCCCCCTTTTTTTTTTCCCAGGGATTCAGACTGTTTTTAGGCTATTCTGCTTACTTTTTATATATTATTATTGGTGAGGCAGGCACTGTAGGATGATGGACTTCTCCTTTATAGAGTTTACAGGCTAAATAAGACCATAGCCCATCATCCTGTGCAAGGGTCCATAAGGAACAACAGGGATCTGTTTTTAAAAGCAGCTATTAAGGAAACCAGGGACATGGAGCTTTGCTGTAAAGCCGTATCAAGAGTCTGTGTTCAATGAGCTCGCTGTTCGTTTAAGCTGCAGTATCACTTTTTGCACACCTAAGTCTCTAGCCTCATGGAGATTAAATGCATGAAACAGAACTATTGCATAAAGGAAATAGGGGTATGTCACAGAAGTACGTGGGAAAAATGGGAAATTGGATGGTGTCTTTGCCTTCCTTTACTGTGCCTGCGTATTGGGAGAAATATATAAATATATATATATGTGTATATGTATTTATATATATATAAAATACAAAGTTTCATGCATTGTGAGGCCAAACTGTAGTTCATTTCTGTCATTTAAAACATGTCCCTGCATTATTGCTTTATTTTTGTAATTGTTCGTGTAATAAGAAAAGAGAGCACAGTGGTATTTAGTACAGGGCTTACTACTGAGTTAATCCTTGTGACAAAATGGGGAGTTTCTCTGCTCTGGGGGTTTCCTTAACTTCTGAATTACTGCTGCAAACTGAAGTTTGAACAGGTTATTTGTAATGAGTCATAATTCAGAGCCTAGGTCCTATGAATCATAGAATCATAGGTCCATATAGAGCTAGGACCATCCTGTAGTTCTGAAATAGCCACCAAGCTCTATCAATATCCTGAAATTGAATATACGATACATTTTTATCCAGATAGCTGGGGGTGGCATGTGAACACTGGTAGCAACATACTACTTCTTAAAAAAATAAGTACATTTTGATCAGGATACGTGTTAACAAAGGTATATTTTAAGCAAAGCAGTTAAATTAGTACATATCTCCTTCGGAGGAAAAGAGAATTTATAATACTGCTTTAATATTTAGGAAATCATGCAAATGAATAATAAACTTAATTTGAGGGGAAAAACATTACTCTCTCCTCCAAGGCACAGGATTTATGAGAGTTATCAATGCACTGTTCCAACATTTTAAGGCTCTTTCTAAACTTTATGAAGTAAAAACTTTAAATATAGGACCTTGAGCAGAAAACAGAGACAAAAAAAGTACATTTTCCCTTATGAAACAGCCTGCTGAGAACTACTTGTACTACACTCGTTCCTGGCATCTAGGTTGTATGTGGACTCCACTGTAATAAGAGTTTGTAATCTTTTTTTAAAGTTTCATGAAATCAATCTTTATTTTTCTTCTTTGGAAACTAATCTCCTGGACAGGAGTCTTAGGTCAGATGGAAAGTGCTGGTTTCAGTGCAAGTGGTAATTTTTCTGGAGAAGCTCATAAAAATGCAGCTGTAAAATCATTGTGAACGTTGGCGGTTGAGATCTTGCACTCTAATAATGACGTTTCTTGCAGTAAGGAGACTAATCAGATGCTTCCTGTGGTTTCTAAGCGAGGGCACCTACAGCAATAAGTTCAATTTTGATTTTTTTCCTCGAGAACAACGTCTGGCTGCATCCCAAGGAGTTATAATTTGCCCTGCTCTGCTTGCCTTGGCTGCGCTAACGTAGGGCTTTGCTTTTAGCTGGCTTCTACTTTCCAATCTCTGTCAAATATAGCCGATATTCAACACACATCGGTGCCCACGCCAGGGTTCCTATTTGCATGATGAGGAGCAGGATGTTTCTGCGGGGATTTTGGCCTTTGCTTTGGTTTTGATGTACCCTACACAGCTGGTGCAGGCCAGGGCATGTTTCCCAGCTCCTTTTCCTTTTAGCACTGATCGGAATAGAAGCTGAGTCTGCCTTGCTCATTGCACTGGTGTTGCCAGAAATACACAATTACTGTAAGGTCCTTCTGAGAGCAGGGACTAATGGGGCTGGGAAAGCAACAGAGAAATGAGAATTAAATAAATGTGGGGGCTGGGAGAGCAACAGTGAAATGAGAATTAAATAAATGTGTTTTGATCAGTATATAGGGATAGGGCAAAGTGGTTAGATTGGTATGTGTAAAAGTTCCACATGTGCCAAAGCAAGGAGGGAGTGAGGAGCGTGTAGGTCTGGTAGGAATTCTGCTGCTTCTCCACCTTCAAAAAGCACCTAGAAATCAGGGAATACAAGGAGATGTAGATGCTCCCTGGCTTGTAATCCTGCTTTTCTGCAAAGAGACTGGTGCTTAGACTCATGCAACAAAAATACCTACTGCTTCCACGGCTTGAAACATGTATGTGCGTTTCCTTAAAATATTGTGTGTAGCGAGTGCAACAGCAGAGCTTATACACTGTGTGTGGAGGGGACCCCAAATAAACTCATTTTTATTATCTTAAGGAGTAAATTAAAAGTACAGAGGGAGGATTACCTATCCCTTCCGATCATCCCGCTGCCTTTTTAGAACCCTTTTGAGTTCTAAAACCCATCGGCGCCGATGGGGAGGGAAGAGCTGCTGTTGGGGGGCAGGCCCCGTGGGGCTTAGAAGCTGGCGTTTAGTTCAGGGATATTTCAGAGCAAACAACTGCCTCGCGTGGTGTAAAACTGACTCTGTGCTTTGACATTTATACTGCAAACACTTTATATGCAGTGTTTCAACACTGTGTTTTTTTGGCTGCTTTTGGGGTGCGAGCATTGCAAGCAATTGCTCAGTTCCGCACAGTCTGTAACGCGCTTCAGTAAGGTGATCACTGCAGATATCTGCCGCTGCATTTTTTCTCTCTTCACACAATTTCCCCCTCTTTTGGGTAGGAAGGAACTGCCATCTTTCCTGCTTTGCCTCTGCTGTGTTCAGCCTTGCTGGCAGAGGAAATGAGAAATGCAAATTGTCAGCCAAAAAGCAGTCACAGCTCACGGTGGAAAAGCAAACACACGCTCCCCTTTGGCAAATCTGCAGTCGCTTCACATCTGCTTGAAGGGCTCGAACAATATGTGGACTCGGCCCAGAAAGGGCTCGCAGTGAGAACTTGCTGCTGAATAATGTGGCTTCAAGGACGCAGCTGCACTTGGTGTCTAGAGTCACTGCAGGACCCGGGCAGAAGGTCTTTGCTAAGCTGAGACTGAGCCAGCAGCCTCGCTTGTGTGGAATTGGAGGGCAAGCACAAATGATTTTCGTGTAGGACACCAGCTAGTTATCATATGAAAAACGCTTTGAATTTCTGCCAACTCCAGATTTTAAGAAGCTCAGCCATAAACCTGTGCTTTGCATTTTTTTTTCCTGAATTTGCCCCGATTTCTTTCTTTTTCCTTTGGAAACTCTTAGTCTTTCTTAAAAATGAACTAATTACCCTTATTCCTATCATTCCACTGCATGACTCCTAGTATCACAGGTGTTACTACATAAATATTAATGAAAGCAGATTCCTTGGAGTTGTGCAAAACTGGGAATTCATTTGGGGCAGGAGACTGCACACCTTTAAGTGCAGGTGCTAGGAGCAGGTAGGAGACTGGTGCTTTTCCTTCAGTGTTTATTCTTGCAACGGTGAACTTTGGCTTTTCAGCCAAGTCACTGATCGCCTCAATAAAAGCGACGTGTTGGGAACTCGAAAGGGTTGTTGAGCACCGGGGAAGGGAACTGGGGCAGGCAAGCAGAGCCCATGGGCCTTGCTGATCTCTCCACGCTCAGAAGGAGGAAATGGAGTTTTGCAGCGGCCGGCGTGGAGCCGGGCCTACCTCTGTAAACGGGGGTAGTTCTTGGTAGCGGCGTTTGGGGAGTTAATAAATCAATGTCTGCAAGATGTTGGAACACGGAGAGGCATTTAAATCTCTTACTGATTACCACGGCAAAGGTGAAAAGTGCTCAGCAGCCTAGATGAGGGAGAGGGCCTCTGTGTGGCTACAGACTAATGGATTTCCTAGTGTTTTGTGGCTGGAAAGATCCCGGGGCACCTGCGCTTTGGTGCTGGTCTGGGGAGGCCGGCAGCTCTGTTTCTTCTGGATGCAACAGCAAAGCTTTGGAGGTATCTTGGTACCAGAGCAGGCATGAAGCTACCACCCTGTCTCCACTGGGATACTGAGACATAGGGAAAACAGGCCTAACTCCTCCGCCGTTTCTGGCCTTGGCCTTGTGAAGCGGGGTTGGGGTCCAGCCTGTGTATCACGGGTGTTGCCATCATCATTCAGCAACGTTGTGCAGACCCCACCTGGCTCCGGGCCACTCATCCGAGGGGCTTATGGCTGGACTCGATCTTGAAGGTCTGCTCCAGCCATTATGACTCTATGACCCCATCCACCATAGTGCAGTTGCACCAGCTCTACGGTGCCAGGGCAAGAGTTGCCCCATAGCGAGGAGTCTGTCATTTGTGCCGTGCAGGGAATCTCACGATTAGACATGTTTTGGATTCCAGGTGGGGTTTCCAGTTACAGCTCTTATATTAGACTGCGTTGGTGGCTGGAAATTTGTCCATCTGTCAGCTTGAGGACAAGTGGTAGTCCGCCTCCTCCAACAAATGTGGCCTCCACGGTTATTTTTGGTTTCACGTTTGTTGTACTTACTGTAGGTCAAAAATCCTGGCATAATATCTTTGACCCGTTAGTAAGATATATAGGGATCATTATTACTGATAAGACTACTAACTAACTTGCCTCATACAAGTACAAATAATAGTCCTGATCAGTTTAATATTTGATCATTTTAATATCATAGCGACTTAGGTATTTTCCTAGTGTTTTGGTTTCCGTGTTATGAACAAAGGGACTTTTTATGTGATACAAAGACTGAGTGCAATAAAACATGGTGGGAGATTAAACATTTACTAAAATGCGTATTTTTTTTTTTGTCTTTCTGTTTTTGTTTTGTTTTGTTCGTCAATAGATTGAAAACATAGATGCATGCCTGAGTTTCCTGGCTGCTAAAGGAATTAACATACAGGGGCTGTCAGCAGAAGGTGAGTCAGTCACTTGTTTGAACTTTCATTTTAAATGAGAAACTTGAATTGCTGCTTGTGATTTTAACCAGAAGATGGATGTAAGGAAAGATTCTAATTAATATGAATAATTTAAACTTTTTTTTGTTGTTTACTTCTTTTTTCCCACATCTCAATATTAAAGGTAGGTAACAGCTAACATCTGCACTGCAGACTCATACATATACCTGAATTAGAGTTCAGACACTCTTGATTATTTCTGTTAAGTCAGAAAATTTTCATCCAAATTCTGTAATTGACACATTAATTAGAGTGCAGACAGACACTTAAAATGAACTGTTGGGCGTTGCCTGTCAATTATTTATTGCTCAGGCGTTGCCTGAGCAATTATTTATTTCCTCATTGTTTAATTACCTTCTTACCTAAAAAAGATGCTGCTTTTGTTTCTCTTTTCTTTGATTTAAGAGACAATAAAATCCCAATATTTAAAACAAAAACAACAAGAATTTCTGTGCTGCAGCTAGATAGGCTGATTACAAAGACCATCAGGATTTCTTAAAGACCCATTCATGACTCCGGGTGATTCGGTGTACCCTGTTCCTTAATGCCAGTAAGTGGCATATGTCAGGATGTGTAGTACCTGCTGATAGAGAAGCCATCCATCTGCTGCCCTATAAACAGGTCAAACTGAGATCTGTAATCCCCAGGACCAGCTCTCACCTACACTTTCATCTAAGGATGCTGGAACAGCAGTTGTGTTCAACTGCTATTTAAAGCCATGATTTCTTCCTCTGAAAGAATTCTGTTACCTAAATAAAGAAGGAAAGAGAAAATATAAAAAATGGGCCAAATCTTTTTATTGGAATAGCTGGTATATATGGAAAAAAAATCTATATTCAGAGGCCAGTGAGGATGTCTCATTGTTTTGTGTAGGCAAAAACACATTTATTTAATTTTTCTAAATAGTCTAAGATCGACTCCCTATCTTGCTTTGTCTCTATTCCTGTGCAATCACAGAAAGAAAAAATGGCCTTTCTCTTTTAAAAAATAAAAGGAGAAAAGGACAAGTGATAGTGTTATAAGGATAAGTACCTGTGTTATGAATATATATACATTCTTACATTCATCAAACAAATACTTTCAAATACTTTGCATTTGCTGGATGTGGGGAGAAGAAATTCCCCTTATACAGAGTCATTTTTTTTTTTTTTATTCATAAATAGGAGATGCTTTTTTTTTTCACTTTGGAAATGCAAATAAAAGGCAGCTAGTGCTGTTGTTATAACATTTTATAACCAGTCTGGTGCTCAGAAATTGCTACTTCCAGATTTGTTTCACAGGATGGATTTTCAGGAGGTTGAAAAAAACTGCACTAGGGTTTTAATTTAATTTTCATTTTATTTTATTCAGTTTATTATTTTCTGTGAGCTTTCTGCTTGCTTCCTTTCATTCCTTCCTTTCATCTTTATGAAGCCGAAGCTATATGCTTTCGGATCATGATATCAAGTCTTAGCTGAAACTGTCTCCCATACTGACAATGGACAATGTATATGAAATATGCTCTAGGAAAGCCACGGTGAATAAACTTAATGGAGAACCCATTGTGCACACACGTTCTGTGTCTGTAAGTCTTGTGAAGAAGATTTCACATTATTTACCCACCTCAGTACGAAGCAAAATCCAAGCCAAGTAGCGTGTGATGAGAAAAGCTGGCAGTGGAGCCTAGACACTGGGGAAGGGACAGCCAGGTTAATGCCCACTGCTCTCCTGCCAACTCCCAAGCCAGCCTCAGCAGGACACACGCTGTCCAATGGCTTCTGCCATTTATTATTTATTTATTTATTTTCTGTCACACTTTGTTCTTTCTAGGAACTAACATATTTAGCTGTACAGAAAATAAAAACAAACCACTGTCATTGTGAGTCAGTAAGGGAGAATTTTTACCAGCTCAACGACTGACATTAAAAGAGAAGAATGACAAATAAAGAGCGGGGGAGCAGTGAAGGAGATTTTTTATAAAATGAAGTTTTCTGACACTTGATTTTGATGTTAAATTAAATTTCTGTTCCCAGAGACGCTCCTTAACCAGAATCTGAGCAAGAAGAACATAAAGCCACTTAAAATAAGCAGTGCCACAACCAAGGAAGTTGGTGCTTCTACATGAATCTTTAAAAAAAAAAGATGCTGTTTCAGTATGCAGGTGCTGATCACTGCTGATGACCATAACAGGTTGCAGACAGGCCCCTTGGTCAAAGCAACCTGAAGCCAGGAAGGCTCCAAACCCAAATCCTAAATCCTCAAATCTTCCTAAATTCCCCATTTGTAGATACTGAAGCCAAAATGATGGAGATGCTGGAGAACTCTTTTGTCCCCTTGCTTTTGCTGCTGGTTTTTGTTGCCTGTGCCTCTGAGCTGGGTGCCTGTGCCCATGCTCTTCCTCATTCCCATATAGAGCAACCTCTTAGACTCTTGAAGCTGTGGCCTTCCTGTTAATCTTTTTGCCCTTCACACAGCATTTCCTCACTGGGCAGATTTCAAAGATCGTGGAGAACATAAATGTGCAATAGAAACTCCAACTGCCTTGGTGATAGCTGCTGCATACCTCTATGGAAAAGATCTAACCTATCAAACAGACCTTTCCTTTCTTTATCTTTTCATCTCATTTGTCTGATATCCACCGAGTCCAATGCATTTTCAGGGTAGGAGAAAGGATATTTGGCAACCTGTAAAGGTAGAAGTTAGAGGTGTGGGTGTGACAAGTAGCAATAGAAATATTAAAATATGGAAATTGCCAGTTGCTGGATTTCAATGAATTCTTTTCAAAGCAAATTCCACTTTCTTCTAAAACATCAGAAGTGGCTGTTTTGAGTGGACAAAATCAGTCTTTTGGGGCTCCAGGTTTGAAATGAGTGGGTTACATGTCCATCCTTACCTAAATCAATGTGCACCTGGAAGCCAACATATGGACAAGAGGGGACCTAGAGCAGGAAGCAACCCAGCCTACACTGCTTGGCTGGCTTTAATGAGGTTGAAGTACTCGCTTTGTCCAAAGTGCAGGGGCTAACTGCCAGGTGACCTACCTCTTTAAGCTAACAGAGCTGGTGCTAAAAGTATGGCTTGAAATACCTCACTTCAAAACCTGCAGGAAAAGCCTACAATCACCTCTCCACCGAAAGCAAGTCCTTGTTTCCAACTGCACATAATTTTGCTGAGTTCAAGTGTGCACATTCATGGGGTTTTGTTTGCTTGGTTGGTTTGTTGTTGTGGCTGTTGTTTTCCTTCCTTCCTTCCTTCCTTCCTTCCTTCCTTCCTTCCTTCCTTCCTTCCTTCCTTCCTTCCTTCCTTCCTTCCTTCCATTCTGGCCAGTATTTGTGCAGTTAAGCTTCCTCTTTTAAGCCTCTGGGAATGTTCAGTGATACTTTGACGTATGACTTAGTGCTACTTTACTTAAAATTGCCATGCATACTTATGGTTCCCTACAAGAAGAATGAGAGATCCTTTTTGCTGCCTTTCCTGCCTATTTTATTTTACCGTCTAATTTGATCAGCCATCCTCTCTAACTAAACTCAGGTCCTTGACACAAGGAAACTGGGTGTTCTGCATCTGAGTAATGAACTGGACTGCTTAGATATAAGGTGCAAATCATCAAGGAGATGAGGGTGGGCCAGAGCAAAATTGAGAGAGGAGAAAACACAGATCAATGGTTAGGAAGGAAAGGTGTAGCAGAGGACAAGGAGCTGTTCCAAAGCTGGAAGTTAAGGGAGAAAGGGGAGCAAATTTTGCAGAAGGGAGCCTAAGATTTGCTGGCCTCTCCTTGGCCACTGTCTTGCCATGTGTGCTTCTCATCCCCCTCTTGCACCAATCCATGCAGAGACCCTGAAAAGCAGGGAGCAACAGTAAGTTTTATTAACATAAGTGCTATCTAGAGCACATGCAAAAATTAAGCGGTTTGTTTATTTATGCAACTTTTTAAATTTAGGAAATGAAACACGATAAATTATTTGATCACACCATATTATCAAAGTTGTGCTCAACAACTGACCTTCATGTGCATGTGTTGTGATATAGTTGTTAATTACATGTTCGGTGGGGTTTTTTTTGCTTGCTTTTTCTTCACTGTGTTCTTATTTATTCTTATTTTTTGGTGTATGTTTGATATTACATAAAAGAATGGGAGGAATTTTAAGAATTAAAAACTGTATGCATTCATTGTCAAGCTACCTTTAGGTATCTTGGCTATGTCCGTTCTTTATTACCTTGTGATGATTTAAAACAGGTAATTATCTGCTTTAATACAGGAGTTCCACACAGTAATGAAATTTCCTATTTGCAAAACTTCTGTTTTCTTAATGGAAACCATTAGTCTGATACAGGAAAAACGATATGATGATGTGTGAGAATTGAGCAGTTTCTTCTCCTCATGTAAATTTAGAACTGTAAAACCATTTACACTGAGATGTTGTTAATATATTTACTGTATATTTGTTGGTTATTTTGGGCGGCTTTAATTAAAGGAACTATCTATTTAAGCACACTAGCATTAAGAGACAGGATGCAGCAGAAATGCGAGATATCCGCTGCAGTCACTGCAGGAGAGAAATTATTTATTTGTGGTTGGTGCTCACTGGGAATCAGCTGTCCTACTGCTTAGATTTGCACAAAGTCTGTCATATCCTAAAGGAGCTGGGCGCAGGCAGCAGCACCAGCTCGGCCTGATGAGTGACTTCTCCAACTTGCCTTTCAGAAATCAGGAATGGGAATCTGAAGGCCATCCTGGGCCTTTTCTTCAGCCTGTCCCGCTACAAGCAGCAGCAGCAGCAGCAGCAGCCGCCGAAGCAGCCGCCGCCGCAGCCGTCCCCGCCGCCTGCACAGGGCCAGGCGCCGCCTGCCCTGCCAGCCCAGTGCCAACCGCCCCAGCAAGCTGCCCAGCAGCAGGTCAAAGCACAACCAGAAATGCAGTCAAGGTGGGGAAATGCCCTTCCTTCCTTTCCGTTTTATTTTAGGATAGAGAGGGTGTCGCGTGTTGAATGCTGAGTAGCAGCTGGCTTGACACCTTTGGGAAGCAAAACAGAGGTGCTTCAGCGTGCTAGAAACGGGCTCTTCAGTGGGCATCAAATGCCTGCTAGACAGCACAACCACAGTTTCTCCTAAGGAAATGTTTCCCAGTTATTCCTTTTACTTCTACTAGCAAAACTCACATATCACTGCTGATAGAGTGTATATATATATATATATATACTTTGGACATAAAAAAAAAAAAAAAANACATAAAAAAAAAAAAAAAAAACCTTCAGTTTTCCATTCACAAGGACAACCCCCCCGCCAGGATGAATGCAAGTGTCTGGGAGTGGTAAGAGTTCATCACAGGTGGCAACAGTCAACATTAAATTTAGGTTTGTTGCTCAAAACCAGGAAGCTCCTGGGCCAAATGAAAAGTAATTTTGCAGTTGGAATTTGTTAGGACTCTGAGAACATAATACAGGTAATGGAGGGAGGGTGTGTGTCTTGGATGCCTTTAATCCTATAGGTGCTCCTTACAAGTTAGAATTAAAGTAATTTTTTAAGGCCCTACCTCTGTGCGTGCATTTATTCCTATACTGTTCTTCTTATCCAACTACAGGTAAGAGAGTGAGGATTTTCATAGGAGTAAGTAGGCAGGTTTCAAATGCTCAAATCACTTATGCATGTTTGCTAACATTTGAAGACTTAGTTATTTAAAAATGACACAAATTAAGGTGGAAATAACAGAAGTTAGGTGGAAAACTGTTTTTGTATAATTGAAGCTAGCTGCCATTGCTACTGTGCAATGACTTGTACAGGGACTAAATACTGTAAAGCAAAGATGAACTATAAGAACATATTTCTATGACTTCTTTTTTGTGTAGTAAGTGTATTGAATTATTTGAATATTACTTTGACTCTTGCAGTCCGTTGTATGCATTGTCCTGGGTTTCTGATAACTTAAAGACACTTGAAGATGCTTAAGAAATGTTAAAATGTTTTATTAGAATATATTGAGTTATTGTTCAGATTCAGGTGAGTCATGGAATAAAAGAGTGATAGGAAACTGAGTACTAGAGTTTGAATTTTGTATACAGAATTGCACCTGCATCCTTTATAAAAATTAATTCAGATTTTTTGTAGTTTTGACTAGAAGTTACACATTGCGAAGAAAATCCTTCTCTCCCTAAAGCGAGTAACTAAGTTCAGTGGCTAAAAAGAAAGTTTCTTCTTTGCTCACTGTTTTCTTCCACTTTTTCTTTCCTGTCATACAGTGCATCTCCCAGGGACTCATCTCAAAGCAAAATCATCCGATTCACTCTTGGTCAGAAAAGGTCTTCTAGGTTAGCATTTCTTCATCCTCTGCAAAGCATGAATAACCCTTTTTTGCAATATATCCAGATGCATGTTTAGGGCTCGCCGTAAAAATATTGACCTCCTTGTTTGTAACTTGCAATTTTACAAGCAATCGAAACACGGAAATGTCAGGCCCATTTTCTTTTTTTCTTTTGTCTTTTTGCAAGGCGTGGAATGCATTTCTGCTAGCGAGAAAATACTTGGTATTTTGGTGTCCATCTGAATGTTCCTCCTTGAGAACAAAACATGGTTCTGGGAGTTCTCTCCTTACAGTACATAAATGTATGTACATAATGTATGTACATAAATGTACTGTACATAAGTGTACATAAATTGTATTTAGGGGTGCACGACTGCAAGTACTAACGTCAGGCTCGTGCTCTCTGGGCTGGCAAGTGGATAAAACAGCACCCCATGGGGATGTCTCATCAGAGCTACTGCACTGCCAGGTGTTATGCAGCCGAGAGCCTCTAATCTCCCTAAAAATGATATTTTAGTCCATTTTTCCTGAAATCCAGCCTTACGTGCATACCAGCTTACATGACCACCTCATCTCAGCACTTACAAGCATTGCTAAGGTTGCTAGGAGTGTGGTTAATGGAGTTAGGGATGAGAAGTTTCCTTTCACTACTTATATAAAAACATTTATATATAAGTATATGCTACATATACAAACATTTTACTAGAGTCTTTTGATAGTTCTGCATTAGTTAGTAAGCTCTTGGTTACCATTTCCCTGAGCTTCTGAAGTATTCTTTGCCATTTTTAACCAATCTGTGAACAACTTGGCCAGTTGTCTGCCTTTGTAAAGAACATTAATTGCTGCTTTATATATTCACTGCCCTGTAAGCAAAACGAGCCCTCCGTGAGCCTTCTTGCCCTGAGGAGTGTGACTGTTTTCCTGAAGAGTGTTTGGTTTTTATCTCCTCCTGCTTTACCTCTGCTGCGGCTGCTGTAGTCTCCTTTGCAGTGCTAAAGGCTCCCTAGGGAATTAGCGGTTCCTGCTTTCCTGCAGTGATCATGATGTGCAACTTTCTAGCACCCCCCAGTGTTGGGAAGGGCTGTTGGTCCCCAGAAATCCTGGGTAAAAGGAGACCTTTGGCTAAAAGGGTTCAACAAGGTAGTAAACCTCAGAACCATGACACGCTGTGCCGGGTCTGCAGTGGTTTGCATTTATAAATGCCTTTTTTGTTCTGTTTTTGAATGATGCCTTATCCTACTTTGAGCTCTCAACGCATGTGCATGCAGCTGCTGACCTTTTTGCTGTATTCCTTCGTGTTTCTTTTCAAATTTCCTATCTCTTGGAGAAGTTGGTTGATATAGGAAGCATCCCTAGATGGCCTTTCCAGTTACTCTTTCTTCCCGTGGGCATGATTTGCATCCCCTTCCTCTCCAACAACAGGGACTTGTTCATTTTAGCCATTACCAGAAGTTATTTAATACACATTGAATTTATCTGAAAAAAAAAATGTTTTAAAGCAATTCTACTCTACTGAAAATACAAAGACACCAAGGAGTTTTCCCTTTCAGTGTTACTGTATTTGATGTGAACCAAATCTTTTAGTATTTGATGGGATGTTGGCGCTTTTCTAAACTAGTGAGCTTCAGGATGCATCTTGAAAATGAAAATTGTTGTATTTTATGTGGAATATGAAAAAGCAGTGCTCATTAGTGCGGGATATACATTACAAATCTTAAAAGTGAATGTGTAAACATTGACTTTGAAGGGCTTACGCACACATATTGCTCTGAAACGGGATGCCAGCTGCTTCCCTAGTTGTGTCAGGCTGCTTAGAAAAGTCTTCCCCTCTCCTCCTGCCTGCAAAGCCTAAGAGAAGTAATGTGCTTCCCTACAAGGCAAAGCCAAGTTATTAAGCTGGCAAACATGTTCTCTCTCCCTGTTGTTCCCAAATTAATTACAGCCCTGTTCAGCAGCCTGGTTGAAGAACAGGAGTCTCCTTTAGTCTTAGCCTTGCACCATTTTTGTAAGGGGTGCTATTCTGTTGAATGTACCACAACTGTTTCTGCTTTACAAGATTTATGGCAGGGCACCATTAATGATCACTGGAGAAGAAATATGTATGTATGTAGGGAGGGTCTGTGTAACACCTTTGTCCATCTTAGGCACTCTAATAGGCACTCTATAATCTAATATAATCTGGGGTTCACCCAGTAGAAACAAGCAGCCCGTTTGCCAAGTCTACTATTAGCCACCTTAAGCAGCAATTTCAGAACTGGATTCTGATTTTTTGAGCATAAAAAAAAATCACAGGAAGGCTATTGAACTATCTCACTCAACAGATTTTCTTCCTTTTTTTTTTTTCCCTAATGTAAAACAGTTCATATTTTACCTTGTTCATTATATATATTTTTTCTCTTATCTAGGATGATGTGTTGGAGCTTTTTAAAGTTCCTTATAAAACCTTGGGGTACTAATCCTTTTTTTTTCAGATTATTCATGGTTTTTTGTATTTTCTTTCCCTTCCAAAGGGGGCTTTTCCCCCCCCCCCCCCCCCCCTTTTTTGTAATGTATTTCACCTGACTTTAATTATTTGATCAGACTTCCAGGCCCTACTGTGAGGGTGTCTGCTGCAGGTAGTGAGGCCAAAACTCGTGGTTCTCTCAGTGCCAACAATCGACGCAGCCAGAGCTTTAACAATTATGACAAATCCAAGCCTGGAATTTCCCCTTCAACATCAACAAGTAGCAACGAGAAAGGTAAGTGCTTGAAATTTTGGTTTTTCCCCAAAATCTCCTGAGTGTGGTTTTCCTCAGGGAAAAGTGTTTTTTTTTAGTAACATTCCTGAAGCTGTGAGATTATCTCTGACTGCTAAGTGTCCCTTTGCAAAGAAATCTTTTTTTGCAAAGAAAACTTCTAGTAATTGGTTCATTCTGACTGAAGCAGGTAAGTTTTTTTTTTTATCATGCCTATACTAGAAAAAAATACTATCCTTAGGGTAGGTAGTAAGCAAAGAGGTGCTACAAAAGTGTGTGTGGCAGTTATATGAAAGGATGGATGAGCAATCATTTCTCACGTACACAAATCTTCATTAAGGAGGATGAAAAGCTGCTTAGAAACAGGTTGAATGTCAGCAGTCAAGAACTGTCGGTGCTCAGATTCATTTGAGGTTTCCTCCAAATATGCTTAGTTTAATCATAACATAATGCATGAAATCACTCTCTGCAAGAGCCAGCCCTGTGGCAACCTGCTGGAAGTCTTTCTTGGATTTCCTTAACTTCAAAACTCATCAAAGTTAAGGAGAATCACTTTACTAATTTCATGTATTCTTGCTCGACCTCCTGTTGATTACAGTTGGGAATTGAGCGCTCTTCAGTGACTTTCATGGCTGAAAATTTTTATTTGAAAATATAGATATGGAACTAATACAGTATAGATATGGAAAGTGGAAAGCTGAGAGAATGCTTACCTTCAAATTGCCAGTCAAGTTATTCAATTGACAAGTTATTATTTCTCCGTGTGTAAAAATAAATAGTACAGGAATTAGAACTGCAGTGCAGAGACACTTTTTTAATGTTTAAGTTGATACTTCACGTTCCTTTAAAAAAATGAGTTGTTTTTTGCTATTTCTCTTCTTAACACTTGCTGGACTAAATCACTATAATCTGGACTAATGAAACACAGCTGGAAAATTCCTCAACCTGTGTTATCTGCCCTTTGCTTCCCCTCCTCTTTGCGCAGCCGCCTCTATGGGCTGCTGGTGAGGATAGAGATTGGGAGAGGCTGGTGTTTTATCTCCCAGAACAGTTAATTCCTGTGTTCTTCCCTCCCCAAGACTGGGGAGTTGCCCGGCTACAAGCTCCATTGCATGGTTTTGGAGAAGAAAGTGGAGAAAAAGAAATTCTGCCTGTTTTGGCAGAGCTGTTTTGGGTAGGTAATGACTTTCTGAGTGAAGTAGCCTTCAGATGTGAATTGCTCTTACCAAACAGGTTGCAGCTGTCCCTACCCTGTGGCCTTTCCCAATCTCTGCAGTGTAAATTGTCTGGTTAGATGCTGGCCTGTGTCTTGTGGCAGTGGAAATGAATTAATGAAAGTGGGATATGTCAGAAAGGAAAAGGACAATAAATGAAGCATGGAGGAGGAGCTAGCTACCCGAAAAGAAATCACATAGACTTTCTGAAAGATGCCATTGGTTAATCAAAGATGAGGCAGTCAGTTTGCTAGAAGCTTTGGGGAAGAGATTCATGCAACATCTAAAGCTCTTATACTATTGTATAAAAATTAGTGATTCTGAATATCTGTGTGCTTGTGGGTGTTGAGACACGCATATACAGGCAAAAAAATACACATAAATGAGATGTCCTGTTTGCTCATGATCAGAAATACTGCTTTTGAGTAGCCTTTCATGGATTATAAAGGCAGGGAAGATCTTAGTGACTGCCTGGTCTGATTGCTTGAACGGCGCAGGGCTCTGCGTATCTGGACTTTAGGGCTTGAGTTGATTTGGCAAGGTGCTTAAAATACTTATGTCATAAAATGGTGATGCACCGTGGTAAACTTTTCGACAGCTCTGAATCCCCTAACATCCCCTCGCCAAGTGCTCTTCACACGTTCGGCTCCCATTTTGCAGGCCCAGGCCTTATTTGTTTGTTATTCTTATTTATTATTCATTATTATTATTTGTTCCTAATGATTTATTTAAAATAAACCTACAGAGGGCAGTAGAAGCCTGTCTGGAAAAAAAATGACGTTTTTCCTTTGGAGTTAAAGGAAAAAAATGGTAAAATATTAGTTAAAAAGCTGGTCAAATTGATTTGCCACTCAAGGTCAAATGAAGTTTTTGTTGTTGCTGTTTGTTTTTCTTCACATATGGAGAGGAAAGGGCTAGTGTGACAGCAAGTTTCTCAAAACCAGGTATTATTGGGGGGAAAAAAAACACACAGATTAAATTAGACAAAATTAGTCAAAATTTGATGTGTAAACAGAGTTAATGTTGAAAGAAGGTTTACAGATCTGGCTTAGAAGAGGGATTACAGATCTGCCTTAGAATATGAGCAATGGGATGCTAAAGGTGAACACAGATGATCCCAGCAGTTTTCCCAAATTAAAATGATCTCATTTGAATACATGAAGATAGAGGACAAGCCCCCTTCTATAGCTCCACGTAAAATCAGATGAAATATTTCATATCATAAATGTCTTTGGCTCCTATAGCAGGTGTAGGGTGGTCAGTTGCTCTGTCCTCCAAGGTTGCAAGCTCCTCCTCACTGGAGCCCTTATGTTCTGCTCATGCATTTTTTTCCACTCTCAGTAAATTAGCAATAATAAATAGAGACAAAAAGCAGATTGACCCCCTATGTGCCAAATAATTGCAGAAGAGCTAAAAAAAATTGTGAAAAGAGAGCAGTGAGATTTGTTAAGCCTGATAGAGATTCCTTTTGGGAAGCTAATGTGTTTTTTCCCCATTCGGGGTGGGATGCTGAATGTGAACCTGAAGGAGTCTTCTGGGAAAGGGATAGTAGCCCTTATCATTAAGGGAGTGTAAATGTCAGGTTTGGCTTGACCAGGGATGAGCCAGCTTGATGTGGAGCTGGCAAAAGGTTATGTGGACAGCTGGAAAATCGGTCCACTCCACGTGGAAGACTCATGGTCGGCCTGTTTCAGTTCTCAGCACTTCCCCTTCTGCCCCATTTCCTGGCCAAAGGAAAATGAAGTCTTTCAGGAAGAAAATAACACTGCATTGCTGGTAATTAATGAGCACATAGTCTTGCAGTTGTGTGCAGTAGTTCTGTCTATTGTAGCGATCAGAAAGAGGAGCTTGGCTGAACATAGAGAGTAGAAATAGAAGTTACAACCTCTTGATTTGGTCTTTTGGGTGCTCTTGGCTTGCTGCTTTTTTAAAAGACGCTGGGGAGAGGTGTGTTATCGACATTGCACCGAGCACCTGAAGTTGTAGACATTCATCGGGGTCTGCTGTCAGTTAGCTCTTGAATCAACAGAGAGCAGATTTGTGGAAAGCACAGGGTAGTCCTTTCCTCAAGCAAACTAACAAGACCCTCCTGATCTGTAGAAAAATATCACTGTAATATGGGTAGCTAATAAAAGCATAAAGCAGCAGGTGATATAATGACTTCAGGTATTCAGATGTGTGATATCTTATGGAAGAGAAGGTTGACACAAGCCCACCAAGGGATTTTGTATCTGTGAGGACCCAAAAGTCCAAGTGAGGGGGTCCTACATCCCTTTTCACAGCAGTCCTGGTCACGTCGGCCAGGGCAACGTGTGATGGCAAACGCGTTGCTTGAAAACAAGGGCAGCCAAAACTTGGAAGGCAGCTTGGCATCGCGATCCAAGTCCTTTATTTGCAGCACGTTACTGTGATTTCCAGCTGAGAATGCTGATAGACTTTGATTGATCTCGAAAAGGCATTGACCCTTTTTTTTTTCTTCTTTTTGTGTAAATGCATGGATCGTTACCAAATTCAATTTTAACCGTGCCAAATACCCGAGTGCTGAGCCGAGTGCGGCTGCTGGGAGAGCAGGGGGAGAGGCGGAGGAAGGAGGGAGGGAGGGAGGAAACGAGGAAGCCTTTTTAACCAGGACCAGCAGAAAGATTAACTGTTCACCAGGGACAACATAAAGAGGAAGTTTTGGGATGGAAAGATCATGCTTTGAGCAGTGTATGGATGTTAAAAACCTGGAGAGGTATTTTATAGAATGAAGCAGTTGGCATACGCAACAGAGAGCAGTAAGTTAAACTTCAGTTCTTGATTTTTTTTTTTTTTTTTTTTTTTTTTTTCATAATTTTAAAGGCTTTCATGGCTGAAAATCCTCTGTATGGAGCTAGAAAAAAATCCCAAATTTTGATTTTTATTTTTTTTAACTGTTTCTTTCTTTCCTGTTCTATGTACAGCTCATTTTCAATTTTCTTTTTAGTTTGCTTTTTCTTTGTGGAATTTGTGTGAATTTAGTGTTTACCCTTGCCTGCTGAATCAACATGACCATGCAGAACTGGCATTTTTTTTTTAAAGAGTGATAACTGTAAATTTTAAAACCAATTGAATAAGTTATCCACCTGTTCAGGTTTTACCTGTGAAATAAGTGATTGGAATGGCACCAGTTGTACTTTTTTCCCTTTGAAAAGTGCAGAAGTGTTTGATGTAGGTCAGGTGTGAAGTGCAAAGCTCGTTCTGCTCAGTGGTTTGTCTATACTCACGCATGCTGAGGGCCAACAAGTGCTAGTTCTTGGAGGGCAGTGAATAATGAAGCATGTTCTTTAGTGTAATAATGAAGGATGTGCTTTAATTGAAACATCAGTGTGGAAGATTTTATATTGGAAATATTTTTTAGTGGCATTTTAATGAACTAATTCTAAAAATCTGAGACCATAGGGAATACCTAGTGAAAAAATCTTTTATGTGTAAATAGTATTTTTCAGGGTGAAAGGGGACAATTTTTTTCCTCTTTGAGAAAATGTCTTCTGGACCTCTTTGTGTCTCATCCAGTTTGCTTTGAAAATAATTTCTGACTGATGATTTCCTCAGAAAATCAATGTGTCGGTAGAATTTGTTTACATAATTTGTCTTGATGAATCCAGAATGAACAAATCCAGAATAGTTGGCATTTTTTTATAGGTCTGTGTGTGCACTACCAAAAAGCAGGTGCTGGAGAAATCCTGTCCTGTTTCCTAAATAGATTTTTCATGAAGGGATTCATCACAAGTTCAGAATAATCTTTCTATTCGTAAATACAGGACAGTGATCGTAAGTCCTCACTTATAATTTAATGGACCTTCATGGGCGAGATTTTTGGTCCTTCATAATTACGTAAACCAAAACAAATTTGATAATATTGCTGTTGGGATTTACATGAAGACAAATTATCAGATCTGCTGATTACTTATTGGGGAATAAAATCCTTAGGTGCTGCTCACCAAGTGCTTGGGTACTCTCACAAAAGGACATTGAGCTCCCCAAGTATCCCAGAAGAGACTGTGACTAAGTTGTGTGTTGGTTGCCATTCCAAATTGAAGGTTCTTGAGACTGCCTTTTTTCCCCACAAAGGAAACATTTTTTGTTTGTATTTTTTTTTTCATTTTTAACAGCTATACTGGCCATTAATAGCTTTTATTGGTCAGGACATGAAGAGGTGGAGGGAAGAGAAGATAGTAATTTTGTCAGCATTGTTCTTCCAGAAGTCCTTGCCTTAACCAAATCTTTAAGTGATGATTATGGCAAAAACAGAGGAGAGCTGGGAAACACCAGATTTTGGGTTCTCTGGGTTATTTGTGAGGGAAAATCTACGTTACAGTCCTGTTTGCCTCAATAGGGCCTGAATTCCAAAGTAGGCCAGCCTTAGCTCATGCGTTTATGCCTAGCGTCTGTGGAAAAAAAAAAAAATCCCATTTCCAAGGTTTATTTCTTGAGTATAATTTGTGTTCCTTCCACCTTAGCCTATGGGGCAGCCTACATTGAAGGTTTGGCTCATGTAAACCTATTTTAAACGGTTGATGGCAATCCAGATCACAGCAGGTGCAGATGGTATCCCCTCCAGTCTAAAACTAGTTCTGTATCACTGTACAAGTTCCAGTCATAACACTGCAGAGCAGATAAGGCATCTGGTTTTAGAACATTTAAAATTGACAGCTTTGCAGCATATATTACAGCTATAGAATCGTATCAGTGAATAGCTAGCAGATGTTGCTTCATTTGTACTCCTTCTCTGAAGCTTAGTCAACTGTACCTGTGCCTAAGAGGAGCTTGCTAATCTGCTCTGAAATGTCTCATGACAGACATAGCAATCACCTCAGTATATCTCTTCCAGTGTCCATCTAGTCTTGAGTCTGGCTGTTCTGAAAAGATCAAATCAGAATTCTCCTGAGTAACATTTAAGCACATTGTTGTCCTTTCTGCTGATGAGGAACTGGAAGAGAACTTGATCTCTGTCCTGTTTATAACTGTCCTTACCTCTGTGGAGATCTGCAATGTGTCCTCTCCGTTTTCTCTTTTCTAGACTAAACAAATTCTACTATTTTAGTGTTGTTTGCATAAGTTAGTTGATGTCTTGTCATTGATCTATGTCTAGATGATCTCTTCTGGCCTCTTTCCTGCCTATCAGCTGAGGTGCTGGAGGTGCTGGAGCTGGACACAGTCCTTTACCTGAGGTCATAGAATGCTGCCTAGGTTGGAATAGTTACATTCTGTGTCTTATATATGACAATCATAATGTTTCCTGAAAAACATTTGTTTTTCTTTAGCATTTTATTATGTTTGTGTGCAGCTCTGTTCTCCTGCACTTCTTTTCTGCCGTATCTCCACATACCTGATTGATTATTTGACCTTTTATGCATGTAATTTCTCTCATCTGAGTCTAGAATTTCAAGGCACTTTAAAGACTGTATCCTTATGGACTGTGACTGTTTTTTTCCATTTATCAATGTATTAATGGCCTCTGTATTCCCCAAAGAGAAGGTCACTGCCTTATGTCAGAAGGGGCACCTCATGAGAGTCATTAGTGTCAAATGAAATACTTGTCTTCAGGCAGCTGACAAGTATATCCTGGCGTATTGCAGCCTTTCACTTTCCCAGTCAAACACAGTTTGGAATAAAAGAGGCTGCCCTTGGTTAATCTTTATTGACATATTTATATTGGGTGTTTGCCCGTAGGATGGACTTCCAGAGTAAAAGTAACTGTGCAGCATGTTTATAGGGCAAGATACAAGGATGCAGTAAATCATAAATCATATTTGTGCTTAATCTTGTAACATTTTAACTGGGTGAATTTGGATTTCAAAGGGTGTCCTCTTACCTAAAAAAAGAGTGACTGAAGGTTTAATTGCAGCCGAAATGGAGCTGATCGATGTCACAAAACATAGCCATAGTTGGTACAGGCTTTAGGAATGTTTAAAACAAGACAAAATTGTATTTTAAAGTCTTTGAAAATAATGAGAATAAGAAAATTAGCGAATGGTGTGTTCTTAACTGTGCACTTCATAAAAGCCCTGAGCTTAGAAGTAAAATGCAAGCTGGAAAGTCAACTCCTCATTCAATGTCCATCTGCATAGTTCCATGGAAAACACAAGAACTCCACTAATTTTTACCAGCTGAAGAGCTGGCCCAGCCTTTCGTGGCCTTTATAGATCCTAGATGTCTCCTTTTAAAATAAATATTTACAATTTCTTGTAAATTTATTGCTGGGTGAATTGTGCCAGAGGAACAGCCATGGAAACTAAAGTTCACTATTAAATCATAGGAAAGAAAACAGTAGTAGTACTATATCCCAGATTTTTCCTCAAAGTGCTAGTATGTTTTCACCTCACCAGTAGCAGCCTCCTCTCTCAGTTTCAGCCTCCCTGATCACTTCTACCTGGGACTTCTTTGCTGAACCTTTTCTCTTTTTCCCTGTCCGTGGCCAAAGGTCCTAAATCTATAACCACCTCCTAAGTGGGTAAGTCTAAAGTCAGCCCTTCGTTACTGTAGCAAGGAGGAGACTGCAACCTGCTTGCTGTCCTGATTTGAAATATCTGCTGTCATGGACTTCCCACCAGCAAGTAGAATGGACTCAACAGAGCTCTCTTTCTTCTAGGCTTGCTTGTAATATGTTATCAGCCTTCCCTTCAAAGCAGGCTGTAGCTTGCCCAGTGATCCGATAAATACTAAAAAACAAATAAGTGATGTCCCAGCTGGCACTGTTCCACTGGGAACTATTCCACTGGGGAGGGCAAAGCTACTGATTATCTTTTTTCTACTCCTATTATCAGGAATTTGGTAACACAGCCAGGTCAGGGAGCACAGAATAATTTTGCGGACCACAGAGATGAGATGAAAAGGATCCTGGTGTGTAGGAAGTGATATGTGCCTGTAAGCTGTTCAACTGATTTAATAGATACATATGCATTTCTGTACATTTATATACTGGTATTAAACACTGGGAGTTCTGCAGGCAGGTCTTTGGCTTGTCTGTTTACACATATAGTATGTGTGTTCAAGAACGTGTTGATATTTGCTGCTTCACAACAGTGCAGTTGTATGAGTTCTCATTGAGCAGAGCAGGACGTTTCTTAGCTAAGAAGTAATTTAACTTGATATTCATGGCTGACTGGTCAGTGAGCGTTTTAGCTGATGTTTTTCCATTAATAATCAGACTATATGTCTACTTTCCAGACTGAAGCTACTGCTAATATTGAAACAAGCCAATAGGCAATATTTCCTAGGAGCACTTTTAGGCTGCCAATATGTACAGAGTGTATTTCATATTGTTAGGGCAGAGGAGCTAAGTTGATTAATGCTTTTGAATAACTCTGTTCATATTCATAACTCTGTTTTCCTGCTTATTTATGCAAACATATCTCTCCCCACAAGATTTCCTACAACAAGCAAGACTAGTGTTCATCCAGGATTTAACTGGGAGCGTAATGGCATCATTAAGTGGGTTTCATTAGTTTATAATTGTGTAACTGGTGCATGGTCGATAGAGGTCCCTCCAACCTTGTTCTTAGGCAGTCATGTGGACAGCATTTTAAATTTTTACAGTACCTAAACAAAAACAACATCAAGTTCAAGTGTCTAACTCGGTTATGAGCAGACAATAGGAGAAGAGGATTGCCTGGCCTCCAGTTCTGTTTGCCTTTGGCTTGGCAGAAACGCTGTGTCTCGGAGACACGAACCAGTGAACAACAGAAGCGTTGTTTTGCGGCCCGCAGCTCTGCGTGAGCTCCACAGGCTTTACGGGAATGTGCAAGCTGAGTGGCTCACGTTAGAGCAGGGGAGGTGCTTGAGGACTGGAAGAAAGCCAGCCTCATTCCAGTCCTCAAAAAGGGCAAGAGAGAAGAGCTGGGAAACTACAGGTTGCTCAGCTTCACCTCTGTCCCCGGAAAGGTGATGGAGCAGTTCATCCTAGAGAGCATCTCCAGGCTTGTCAAAGAGATGATGATGATGATCAGGAGTAGTCAGCATGGATTCACCAAGGAGAAGTCATGTTTGATGAACCTTATAGCCTTCTACGATGGGATGACAGGGTGCATGAGTGATGGGAGAGCCGTGGATGTTGTCTACCTTGACTGCAGCAAGGCTTTCGGTCCTGCCTCCCATAATATCCTCATTGGGAAGCTCTGAAAGTGTGGACTGGATGGGTGGACAGTGAGGTGGATCGAGAACTGGCTTGATGGCAGAGCTCAGAGGGTGGTGATAAATGGGGCCGAGTCCAGTTGGAAGCCTGTGGCCAGTGGTGTCCCCCAGGGGTCAATACTGGACCCGGTGCTGTTCAACTTGTTCATCAATGACTTGGATGAGGGGACCCTCATAAGTGCATCCTGAGCAAGTTGGTGGACAATGCCAAGCTGGGTCGAGTGGCTGAAGAGCAGCAAAGAGTGGCTTTGCTGCTCTTCAGAGGGACCTAGACAGGTTGGAGAGCTGTGCAGAGAGGAGCCTCTTGAGGTTCAACAAGGACAAGTGCAGTGTTCTGCACCTGGGGAGGAATAACCCCAGGCATCAGTACAGATGAGGGGTTGACCTGCTGGAGAGCAGCTCCGTGGAGAGGGATTTGGGAGCGCTGGCTGACAAGAAGTTAACCATGAGTCAGCAGCGTGCCCTTCTTGAGGCCAAGAAGGCCAATGGGATCCTGGCCTGCATCAGGAGGGGTGTTGCTGGCAGGTGGAGGGAGGTGATGGTTCCCCTCTACTCAGCTCTGGAGGGGCCGCACCGGGAGTCTTTTGTGCAGTTCTGGGCTCCTCACTACAAGAGGAATGTGGAACTTCTAGAGAGGGTCTAGCTGAGGGCAACAAAGATGATTAAGGGACTGGGGCATCTATCTCATGAGGAAAGACTAAGCAAAGTGGGGGTATTTAGCCTAGAGAAGAGAAGAATGAGAGGGGATCTGATCAATATGTATATATACCTAAGAGGAGAATCTAAAGAGGTTGAGGCCAAATTCTTCCTGGTGGTGGCCAGTGGCAGGACAAGGAGTAATGGGTATAAATTAAAACACAGGAAGTTCCATCTCCTTGGAACTTCCAAGTTCCAAAGCCAGTGGATAGAAGAAATGGGAGGAACCAGTTCAACAACGCTTGGTGAAGTTTTTGTCACCAGCAAAGCAAAATGTTTCCTATCCAGTTTTGGATTACACAGAATTTCCGTATCTGGTGAACACTGCTTTACTGAAAATGTTTTTATTGCTTTTTTCTTTTGTCATGGCCTAGAGTAGGAAAAAAAATGCTCCAAGGGTTCAGCCAGCTTATCAGAGAAGACCGAGGTTCTTCCCATATCTTTGATCGGGGATAAAGGCAGCCAGTCCATTCAGCACACTTATGGTTCTCTAAAGTCAATAGCATTACAACTGAAACACAAACTCCTGTGAATTACCAGGGTTTTGGTGACTTTGATCAAGGACTGTGTGCTCTTTGTTCTTGCTCAGAATGCCGTGCTCAACCTGCTCTTGCTTTTGATTATGGAAAAAATTTGATTTTTTTTTTAGTAAGCTCCTGGCAGAAATACAGACATTTCCATACTTCAGGGAGTTGCTAAGGATGATAAATTGCCACTGACGAGGATATAGCTCAGCTAAAAAGCTTTTCTTTGTAGGATTGCTTCTTTATAGTATTTTGAGGGAGTCTTCTGGTGGGTGGATGGGAAGGGTCAAGACCGGCCAGTTATTGTCAACATAGGAAATGATGAAGCTGGCCCAGTGGTTTCTATGGCTCTGGCGCTATAATGTCATAGAGCAGATCTGCTTTTACTTCCTAAATTAGAATTTGATGGTGGATTTGCTTTTTTTTTAAGAGCTATCTAATCTGTGGGTTGGACTAGAGATGTATCTTTTCATGAGAACTTTTTATTTTTCCCATAGCTGTGAAATAAAAAATGACAGCTTATTCGTTTGGAAGCAAATAAAAATACTGTTAAGTTCCTGACCTTTCTAAGGAGAAGTAACTGTGAAAACATCCTTTGTCTTCATGCTGCCTTTCACGCTTATAAGGATTGGTTTTGAAAGTTTTCATCTAGAGCAAATCGGAGCACATTTGCTTAAACTTAACTTGACAAATGATGGGAAATTGCATATATTTTCTCCAGACTGTCTTATAATGTAAGCGCTCAAAGACTTCAGTGGGAGATTTTAAATCATAAGCTTTTAGATTCGTTTTCTCGTCACAAATGGCTAGGTTTGCAGATGCAGTTAAGGCTTCGCAGGAGCAGCTGAAATCAGATTTACCCATGCTACAGCGCGTGTTGGCATTGGAACTAGACCACCAACATCTTTTTAACGGGAACACTAGGAACCAAATAGATTCCAGGCCAACATTTGACTTTGAAAAGAGCGAAAAGATCATTATTTCTTGTAGGCTGTAGCTCGGGTTGGAAAACATTTCTTTTATAGTCAGTTTTAGTTAATGCAGGTTGCTGAAGAAAGAAAATATCTCCCTCACAAAGAACACATGGGAAATAATAAGCGTATTAATAGAATGCATGAAACCTGCTCTCCTTTCCATGAAAGGAGGGCCTATGCTCTGCTGAATGCAGCTTCCTCCTTTGCATGCTGATGTATTATACACGTCTTGGTGTCAGTGCTTCATTAGGAAACCTCGCGTTTGAAGCTGCATCCTGGCAGCAGCACCCCCTTTCCCTTCACCATGGGAAGACGTTGGTCTCGGGAATGAAAGAGCCAGCAGACTCGTTTGTGAGGCAGGAATGGAGAGCTGTGAAAAATAGAAGTTTTCTGAAGGTGGAGCCAGTTTTCATGAGAGATTTCTGCTGTCAACCTCTTTTTTTTTTTTTTTGGCTCCACAAAGACTCAAGGACTCTCAATTTCCAGTTTCTCTGTATTTGACCTTAACATACATCAAAATCCACTGCACTTGTGTAAGCAGATATCTTTTTTTCTTTTTCTGAAGTGTAGCCACTTGAGATATATTTGAGAGTTCCTAAATGTTTTTCATTAATACCAGAA